>JAODAL010003793.1:0-167227 GCA_025379985.1 Phyllomedusa bahiana | reverse complement strand
AAAAAAGACTTGTTTTTGCAAGATCTTTAAAAAAGCTATCAATCCCTGTATTGAGAAACCCATTTAATCAAAAAAAAAAGAAAAACAAAGCATGGTGGGATTCCTCCTTTTTAAAAATGTGTTTTTTAGAATTAAACTACTAAAAAACTTGCATGTAAAAAAATAGCTAGAAAAAAAATTCCCTGAATTTGTACAAGGGAGGTAAGGAAAATTGAAGATGTGGTTTTTCAGAGGACTGGAGTATGGAGCACGGAAGGAACAAAGTACGAGACAATTTCCTCCAGCACGTTTGAGAAAATGAAAAAAGAATGCCAAGCAAAAAGGGGCCCTGGGTGAAAACGGGAGCTTTTAAACCCCCAGTATTTCCAAGTAAGCTAAAATTGGTCCGCACTCATACGGAGGGGAAGCGCTACCCAGGTCTTGACTGTGTACGGGGAAGGCTGGAGTTCTACACTTCCGTTTCCGCACTCGTTTCAGACGACAGTTTTTGTTGTGCGTCTCAGGGGCTTTTAAACCCTGCGTGTTAATAGAGACGGACCCCAGCCTGGGCTCTCCCCGCACCACTGTAACTCCCCCCGGGTCATGCTTGGACAGGACAGTTCTAGTAATGCCCAGTTCAACTAAAATGGTGGTTAAAAGCTCCTTTTTCCGGCACTTTGTAAATCTGGGGTAAACAGGTTTAATGGTCATACTGTCCCCAGGACAGGGACGTATATGTCCAGTCAACTTTTAAAAAGTGGTTGAAAGACTCCCCTTTTTTGGCACTTTTTAAAATTTGGGGGTCAGAAGGGTTTAATGGTCATTCTGCGGTACGGACAGTATTGTTTGTGTCCAGTTCAACTAAATGGTGGTTGAAAGACTCCTTTTTTGGGGCCTTTTTAATTGGGGGTCTGCAGGTTTGGGGGCCATGCTGCGTTCCAGGCAGGGATATTCAATGTCCCGTTTAAGTTTAAAATGATGGTTCAAATATACTGCCTTCTGGCACTTTTAATTTGTGGGTAATGCCGGTTTAAGGGTCATGCTGTTGGGACAAGAAGGGTAGTGAATGGCTGTGACTTTTTTTCTGGACTTTTATAAACCCAAGGTGTTGCCTAAGATGTAGCACGTATCCATTTGACTGTTGTGGACGTTAATTTCAGCTTCTCCAGCCTTGTTTGGGTGTAATAATGAAGGTGTTGTTGCTCTCCCATAGACTTTAATGGTCATCGCGCATAATCGATGCTCACTATCGAAAAACCTTATCGATAGCGGCCGACTATCGACTATCACTCGATCTCGATAGCCAACGCAATCGCTCAACACTAGTCCATGGCACTCCTCAGAAATTTTCAGGCAAAAAAAGTAGTTTATTCCTCCATGTCAAGAGAGACAAAGTGAGAGAGCTGAAACGTCGCTTTGTGGCATGGAGGAATAAACTACTATTTTGCCTGAAAATTTCTGAGGAGTGCCGTGGATCTTTTACTACTTTATTTATTGGAGCCCTTATATCAGAGCTGTCAGCGCTGGCACCCGCTTCTTTTTTCCTCTAATATTGGCTAGTCCAAGGATGTGCTGCTTTTTTCTGTATTATATATAATATATATATAATATAATATATATATTTTATATATATAATATATATATATATATATATATATATATAATATATATTATTACATTTAAAAGAAGAAAGCTTCACTTTCTTCTTCCATAATTTATATTGCGATGAGGCAAACAAATGAACTGTAATTGTATGTACACATAAGCTGTCATGAACATAGTGCAGAGCCTTCCAGAGGAATGTGTCCTCCTTCTGGTCTCAACAGTAGCACCTTATGGCTCCTCATAAATCAAGAGGTTGTATAGAGCCAACTAGAGGCTACACAGGTTGAGGTGTTACATGGTTTAAACTGTCCGCTTGTAGGGATGAATACCATGTTGTCAGTTAAAGTTAATGGCTACATTTAAATTATGTGACTTAAAAAAAACCTCAAAGGCCACATGTATTCCCGACCTGAGGTATATGAGGTACCAAAAATGTGCACACCTATGCAATGCAGTGACCTTATCATGCCTAACCCCAAGCCATACCACTGACAGCACAAGTACTAAGGGCCATATATATGAAAACTGTCTAGGTCTAAGACTTTCTCTGTGCCCATAGCAACCAGTCATAGCTCCTTTTTCCTTTTATATAGTGCTCTGGGCAACAAAGTCTTAGACCTAGACAGTTTTCATACAAGACCCAAGTGGGCACTTTACCTTCACATATAAGCAAAGTTTAGCTTAATGGTGACATTGCAGCTTTCTGTGTTTTCTGTTCTTAAAGAACAACAAAGACCATTGAAAAAGTTGAGATGACTTTCTGTGCCGTGATATCATGGTATGTTATCTGTCAGTTTTCCTTATGAAACATCTGTATGCGTTATATCCTAAGGGACATTTTCCCTTTGTGGGGACCTTATTACTTTGTAAGTGCACTAAGGAGTCACCATTTCTGTGAGAAGGACGATAAGGGGACATTATTACTGTGTTATGATTACTATTACAATTTGATGGTAAAATAAAAGAGTGGCACTGTTATGGAGGCACTATTGTGGGGGTACTAATACTGTTAAGGGACACTATTTTGGGGGTAACTATAGCCATGAAGACACTGGAGACAGCAAAAACCACAGTATTGAAGGAAGTAGCAGGATAATTTCGTTAAAGAGCAGCAGAATAGTACGTTTGTGTGGGTGGAAGGGTGCTGGTAAGCTAAGAAGCCAAATAAATATGCACAGAGTATTTGCATGATGGCCTGGGTGGGCTAGAGAATGAAAGGAAGGTGGGAAAACTCAACTCATAGAACATGTAAAGTGTGAGTCACTGAATTAACTTGCCCTTTAATTCAGTCTGCAGAGTGACTGGATAGAACTGGCAACTACATGGTGGTTTGCATTTAGTAACATGGTATTAGATATATTTAATAATGAGATATGGTTCTGGTGCAGAAGTATGTTTTGGTAAGAGTATACTGTTATTTAGAGACTGTTAAAGTAATACATGCTCTTGAAGTGATGATATTATTTGGCTATTGAATAGTGGCACCACTTAGTAGCCATTTGACCACATTATCGAGAAGCTAGGTGTTTGTAGAGCAGACTCTGCTGGATGCAGCTGTTTTTCTCCCTGAACAAACAGAGTCATATAGTCACACAGTTACAGACTGTGGCTCTAAGTTAAGAGCCAAATGAGCACTTTCCGTGACTGAATAATAATGTGGCTAAAATCAATACTGCTAGTAAACTACCTCTTCTTAAAAGTGACAGCAGAGTGTCCCTCTTTTTAGTGCCCACAAGATTGTCTCTATAATTCTAGCACTGTGCCAACATAAAAGTGCCAGCAATGTGCCCTAACATAATAGTACCTTTAGAGCGCTCTCAATTCAGTCATGTGAAAAAGAAAGTACACCCTCTTTACATAACATGACATAATAAAAACATCTGGGGCGACATGTCACATTTTTTGGTGTATTTTGTGGCAAAAAAACTGTTGACGCCCTATTTTCTATATAAATGAACTGTCGTACACCAAATCTAGGTGCATTATATGCCAGGCACAACACATGAAAGCGCCTAAAGTAGACGCATCAAATATACTAGCAATTATATGCTATGCTCCTAAATTAGGCGCATTAATTATGCTATCCATGGAACACATGCCAGATTTTTGACAGGTTCGTTCATTCAGGCACACAATTTAATGCGCCTTAAAACTGGCGTGGAGGTGCCTCTTTTCTGTCATGTCGTCCCTGGTCCTTAGAAGTTCTAAAATCTGAGTAAATATAACCTCAGATGAACAATAACACATGACAATTTACATCAGGTCATTACCAGACCAGCAATAATTTGAAGTAATTGTTTTCTGTATGACTTTATGAGTCCCTCATATCGTTCTGGACGAATATTTCCCACTCTTCTTTATAACCTTGCTTCAGTTCATTGACGTTTGCAAGCATTCATTTATGCACAGTTCTCTTAATGTCCTGTCACAGAATTTCAATTGTGTTAAGGTTTGGACTTTAATTGGACCATTCCAACACATTTATTCTTTTCTTAGTGAGCCATTCTGTTGTAGACTTACTGGTGTGCATAGGATCCTTGCCCTGTTGGATAATCCAGTTTTGCCCAAGCTGTAGGTGTTGGATGCATCACCTCACTCTTGACACAAGCATACTTTGGTATATAGGGGATTTCATGGCCAACTTGATAACTGCAAGGTACCTATGTCTGCAAAACAAGCCCAATTTATCATCCTACCACCACCGTGCTTCAAAGTAGATATTAGGTCTTTGCGCCTGTATGCTGCGTTTGTTTTTCACCCTGTGGGGCGCATTCCATTATGACCAAACATCTCCACTTTGGTCTCATCTGTCTGCAGGAAATTGTTCTAAAGCTATGTCTACACAGCTAATGTTAAAATACCGTTGAAAATCCTACGGCATTTTATCATCGCCATACCGCAGGCCTCGGTGCGGATTTGCGCAACATAGTGTGGTCAGTTTTCGATGGCCATATACCCTGACTGTACGGGAATCCAGTGGGAATCTGCTGAAAGATATAACATGTTCTGTCTTACAGTGGAAGAGCGGCGGTTTAGAAATGTGACAGTAGAAAATCCATGCTGTGTAGACTATAGAACTGATTTTATTTTGTGGTCTATGGGGCTGACCAGATGCCAGTTCTGTGTAGACATAACCTAAAGGTATTGTGGTTTGTTGAAATGCAACTCTGAAAACTTTATCCATATTACCATTTTTAGAAAAAATAGGCTTCTTCTTGGTGACCCTTCTAAACAAGCTGGATTTGTTCAGTCTTATTCTAATTATACCAGGGCCGTCTTAACAACATTATGGGCCCCTGGGCAGAGCTGTTCACTGGGCCCCCCAACCAACATTTATCAATACTATCTAACAATACGACTGTTTCTGTTGCGCATAGTGACCAATCAGAGATTAGCTTTTAATTTCTCAGGGCAGTAGAGGAAATGAAAGCTGAGCTCTGCTTGGTTACTATGGACAACAAAAATAGACTATTAGACCGTCTTGATAAATGAGGCCCATTATGTTTAATCAATGATGCATTTGTATGAGGACCTGTATTATGTGGGAGAAGTTGTATTTTTGCTGGGCGTAGTTTAAGTTTACATGTAAACTACTGCATAATTCTTTTAAAAAGAAATTTCAGCATGAACAGAAATAGTGTTTTTCTGAATTTGTTTTTCAAAATAATTTTTTACACCATTCACATTTTACATTAAATGTTAAATTAATTCTAAAGGTTTTTACGGCCATGTGGATGTTGAATATTTGTATTTTTTTATGCAATGTAGGCACAATTTTTTAACTACTTTTTTGTACACTTATGTTTTTTTCTTTTTTTAATCTCTGAATGGCAGGGACCGGAGAAGCCTCCGATTCTCGCCATTTAACCCTGTGATTGTTGAGGTCCATGACTGCAGCATAATCAGAAGGAATTCCCGGACCCCATTGGGTTACCGGGACTCCCAGTGCATGATGGAGCCTGAGGAATATGTATAAAGTTAGCCCTGGGGACCTAAAGTAGCCCCAGAGCTGTCTGTATAGTAAGCCTGCTGTCAGGGCACACCGTGTGTTATCCCAACAACAGCCTATGTCATGCTGACACATAGTGTAATGTATTAGCTTAGAGGATTATACAGGAGTGTAATGTATTAGTATACAGGAGAGTAATGTATTTGCATACAGGAGTATACAGTAGTGTAATGTATTAGTATACAGGAGAGTAATGTATTTGCATACAGGAGTATACAGTAGTGTAATGTATTAGCAAACAGGAGTGTAATGTATTGGTATACAGGAGTATAATGTATTATTATACAGGAGTGTAATGTATTATTATACAGGAGTATAGAGGAGTGTAATGTATTAGCATACAGGAGTATACAGGATTGTAATGTATTAGCATACAGGAGTATAGAGAAGTGTAATGTATTAGTATACAGGAGTATACAGGAGTGTGATATATTAGCATACAGAAGTATAATGTATTTGCATACAGTATACAGGAATATACAGGAGTGTGCCAAAACGGTGTAAAAAAATAAAATAAAGACAAAAGTGTAAAATAATTATCCCTTAATGGGAATAAAAAAAAATACAAAAAGTGTAGAAAAAAAAAGTATCACAAATTATTGTGCATATATTACACAAAAAAACTACCCTGCACATGTTAGGTATCCATACGACCGTAATAACCTGTAGAATTCATCTAATAGGTAATTTAGTGTGAAATATGAATGGTGTAAAAATTTGTTTTAAAAAATGCAAAAACATCCTGCAAAAATTTATTTTTTAAAAAATTCTGCAGTAATTTATATGTAAACACAAACTACTTAACCCACAAACTACTTAGCCACATAAAACAATTCCTCATAAAGCTGCGTCACAGAAAAAATAAAAGTTATGACTGTTAAAACGCAGGGAGACAAAAATACCAAATGTAGTTGTGTCATTAAGACCTTTTCAGGCCGGATGCTTAAGGGTTAATGTCATTTTTTCTTTCTTAAATAAAGTGTTTTTATTGGGGTTTTGTGGAGATTTTTTTTTAGTTTGTCATTTACTTTTTTATTTTTTCAAGTTCCAATCTTAGGATTTTGTAATAGAGTAATACCTTGCTGTATTGCTGCAGCAGCTGTGGCATCTAATGGGCACAGGATGGCTGACCGCATGCTATATCCTATAACACCATGTAGTCAGCCATCCTGTGCCCCGGCCATGCAGGAGTCTATATAACTTATGAGTTGCTGGGGGGAGGCACAGGATGGCTGATCACATGGTGCTCTTATAGGATATAGCAAGTGATCAGCCATCCTGACCGTGTCACTGCCCTACGGAGCCCCTGTACCTTCCTGGGATGTGATGAGCCGGGACCCAGAGGAGGGCTGCAGCTTGATAGAAGTCACTGACCGCGGCCACAGCGAAGTGACTGAGAGACAGCCGGGAGGGGGGAGCTGGAGACGTCCGGAGGTGAGGAGGGAGGGAGCTTAGAGGACTGAGCTTACACTTCCCGGCGGGGGAGGAGACGGACGGGAGGGGGGATGCTGCGGCTCTGCTTTCTCTGCCGGCTCATGAGTTACTGCCGCGCAGGCAGGACAGGAGCAGAGACGCAGCAGCCTCTGTTGTTTTTAAGTGACTGAAGCGAAGCTTGTGTGTACACTGACCCCTCATAGGGCCCCCGTTCTCATGGGGCCCCCGGGCAGGTGCCTACCTGGCCCAATGGGAAAGACGGCCCTGAATATTACTGTCATGATCTTGAACAATTAATATATCAACTCAGGCTTTTAGAGTCTAAGATGTAGCTCTTGGGTTTTTTGCAATTTCTCTGAGCATTGGCTGACTTTGTGGTGAGTTTGTTAGGACATTAAAGGGGTTTTATCGTTACAAAGATCATGTCTCAGATTATGGGGACAGTAAAAATAAGCACTTTGTAATTGGGTTGCATTACCTCTGTCACTTGGTTTAGCAAGTATGAGCTTCTCTGTAAATCTGCATTCTGTTTCTGCTGTTGCTCTGATGCTGGTCAAAATGCCCCCTGGTCGATTTTCTAGACACACCCCCTGCACTGTGATTGGCTGGCTAAAATTTCATTCAGCCTGTTGGGATACGCCCCTAGACGGGAAACGCCCCGGCCACGCCCCCTGCGCTGTGATTGGCTGCCTGCACACTCTGTGTTTACTCCCCTCTGAGCTGTTAAAATTGATAGTGAAACCAAGGTCTGCTGTCTCTATATATATCTCCCAGTTCTATGGTGATGATCTGGGCAATGACTGCCTGTTTAAAGGGCTTTTGCCAAGAGGTTGTTTCACCTCCTCACAGGTCCAGTCCTTAAGCTGCTACTTTGAAAAGAGGGCGTTCTATTCCTCAGGGCTAATGCAAGCCCCGCCTCCTTATGATGTCATCGTCTGTAGTGTATAACATAAGGATTCAACAATGTGTCTGCGTAAGCTGCTTGTATAGTGCAGTGCTTAGGTGATCACCTTTGCAAGAGAAAGGCTGGGAGTTCAATCCCCATCATTAGTTTTTTTTTTTTTATATATAAATTGTACACATATGTAAAGATATGAAAATATATGTGTAGACATCTATAATTTTATTTATACACACACAAAGCTCCCCTATATAGTGTCCCATTGTCACAGTAGTCACACACCAAGCACTTCCAACATATGTGATACAATGCATATACTCTGTGGGATGAGACATGATATAGGGGAGCTATGTATGTGTATTATATATATATATATATATATTAAATATAATATATTATATATATAGAGATTGACATATAATTTAGGTCTCTATAATATGTGGAGAATTTAGGGGGGAAAAAAAATATCTGTGAGGGACTAGAACTCCAAACCCCTTCATTGTAAAGCTAAAAACTCTACGCTGCTCACCAACAGCCCAAGTTAGTAACAGATGAGCAGGGTCTTTTCTAAAAGCTGAGTGCTTCTCCCTCCATTGTTTTCACTCTCATGTTACTGACAGCAAGCAGAGATCTTTACTTGAAGCTGACATTTGTCCTTGTAGTTGAGTAAAGGTCTCTGCCTGTTGTCAGTACAATTTGGGTGAAGACCACTAGAAGTTAAAGCTGCTGGCTTTCAATGTCATTTGTGTGTAAACTAAGACATATGACAGGTGCTTGCTGAAGTTTGGAGCCTCAAGGCTGCAGAAATAAGCAGGCAGGAGGCTACAGAGCTGTTATATCCAGACAACCTTCTGCATCCCCTGCTTCAAACATAATGATGATGTCACAGTTCTTCAGTGAGGGGAGACATGCCTGCTGAGAGGAGAGACACGCCTGCTGGGTGGGGAGACGCGCCTGCTCAGAGGAGAGACACGCCCCTGGATTTCAAACTCAATCTGAGAAAATTAGCAGAACAGCACGAACAGCTCAAACGATAACACCCCTTTAACTCCAGGGAAGATAGTCAACTGTCTTGAATGTTTTCCACTGATGAATAATTGTTTTGTACTGTAGAAGATAGACTTCAAATTATTTGGAAATGGCCTCATAGCCATTAATAGATTGATGGAAAGCAACAATTGCTTCTATAAGATAATTGCTGATGTCTTTCCTTCTTGGCACTGTGTTAACACATGCCTGAATACACCAGACCAGCAAACTGCCAAAACTTGCGCTTTAGCAGAGCTGGTCCCACTTGCTAGTGATCAATTAATGAAAAGCATGCCACCACATGGCCACTAATTCCTATGAAAGCAGCAAGGGTGTACTTCTTTTTTTCATACGTTGCTGCTACATTCTGTCCTACTTTTTGTTAAATAAATATTGACACAGTGTAATTTGTCATTGCTTGTCTGAGGTTACATTTACCTAATTTATAGACATTCTTAGTACTAGAAACATTTTTATTATGTTATAGGTAATATCAGTACATTTTACTGATAAGTAAATCCATAGAATTCAAAAACGGTGTACTTTCTTCTTTTTTTTACTGTACTAATGCTGACAGTGTACATGCTCATTAGCTTTGCCAACAGGGTACACACCCATAATCCTGATCATTCATATTGCCAGTCGTGTGCTCCCATTAATATTGAGCTAGAGAAGGGTTTATGTTAATAGTATCATCCAGAGTTTCACCACTGAAAAGTCAGACAGTCCACAGAGTGTTCTACAAACCAACAGTATAGATCTGTAGGCACTTTGGGCCACATGTATGTATGTCTAAAACTCTCTTTGTTGCTCATAGCAACCAATCAGAGTGCCTCTTTCATTTCATATAATGCTCTGGAAAAATTAAAGGGACGCTCTGATTGTTTGCTATGGGCAACAAACAGTTTTAGACCTAGACAGAATTCATACATATGGCCCTTTTTGTAGCAACATATGCTCGCAACAATTCATGTATAGGGGAATACATCCCTAATACAAGGTGCACTGAAGATAAAAAAAATAATAATTTCGTTTTATTACCAACCATTGAGGTAGGTAGGAGTGCAGTGTGCACAATGATAAAAATCCAATCTGATTTTCCCAATGCTTTTTTATTTTACCTGCGTATATCCCTGGAGATGCCATACATTTGTGTGGATAAAGTTCTAATATTGTTCGCAGATCCTGCCATTACAAGCTGATCCTAGCAAACACACTGGGATGTTTAAAAGAAAAATAATTTGTACAAGACATTTGAAAGAAAAATGTTGCAAGATGGATGTCAAGCCCTTCACCGGACTTCATCTTTACCTCTGCTATCAGTCAGTCAGTTACACTGTATGACGACTGTATGAGAATGACCGTGAAATAGATTTCCAACCAAAAGCATTCAGTGTTAAACTATAAAATATTTTAGTCTACTCAACAAAGTTTTATTGGCTTGAAGTTGAGCACGCCGTCTGTGACAGTCAGAAACGACGGTAGTTTACTTTTAGAAGTTATATTTCTAAAAATTGTTTGCTTCATTCCAGATGGTAAAATTAAATTAGATAAACACACTCAGCAAGTTGAATCCTCAGATGTATTCATTTCTAGCACAGAAGCTTCAAAAACCCGTCCATAATTTTGTTAGTGATGTTTGCAAACAGCTGTACCTGACGTGACTGCATGTTGTATGTGTCAGCGTTAAAGGATTAAATATTCTTCAACCCCAATGGAAAGGGACTGCACTGATAGTAAAATATGGTTAAATGTAATGTCAGATGATGTATGTATGTAGGTATCACAACTGAAATGACTAGATCAGCAGCTCAGGCAATCCCAATTAACATTTACGGCGAAGAAAAAATCCATTCCGAGCACTCATACCTAATAAAATATGGGTGTTTTCTGCTATTGATTGCCATTTATAACAGAAGGAATGCCAGTCTGATGGAATATATCACAGAAAATAAAGTCAATAGAAGTCCTGTGGTTACCACTGCTTTACTTGACCTCTGAACAGCAAATCTACCTAGTTAGGCAGTGACAGTAAATGAGGCATACTCACTCATATTAAAATACTGATTATCCTGCACTCAATCTACAGAGCTTAAACACCAAGCATAAAAACTACTTTAACATCAAAAGAATTACAGCTACTGTTAATAAGGCAAAGTCCATAAAAGTTTCTAAAGGTGAAAAATAATGGTATAGAAAAATTAATTGAAGCTACATGCATTTAAATAAATAGGTTTATAGTATATTAAAGGGGTGTTCTCATCATGCTGTTTACACAGCCACAGTGAGCTTCAGGGTCCCACTGCCTGTTCAGGTTGTGGGTGGTTTTACTGCAGTGATTGACATATTAACCCTGCAGTTCTCAGCTGATTTTGTGACAGTAAGGCTATGTTCACACGGCTTAAAATTGGACGTATTTCAGTCCGTAATTACGCGCCGGAGTGCGTAAATTACGGCTGGAATACGTCCCAGTCATTACGGTAATCCACAGTTCTGATATGGATTACGTCTCCTCTCTCTGCTCGGCGAATCCGCCGGGCGGGGAGATAAGTGACATGTGAATTACTAGCGGCGTATACGCGCCGCTGGTAAGGCAAGTCTACGGGCGGGAGAGGTGCCAGTCCCCCGCACCCGCCCCCGCTCCGCCCCTGGCCACACGGCTTATTTGCAGGGCGTAATTACGCCCTGCATTAAGCCGTGTGAACATAGCCTAAGGCTATGTCACACGCTTAAAAGGGACGTATTTCAGTCTGTAATTACGCGCTATAGTGCGCAAATTATGGTTGGAATACGTCCCAGTCATTACGGTAATCCACAGTTCTCATAGAGAACTATGGATTACATCTCCTCTCCCTGCACGGCGAATACGCCGCGGGGGGAGATAAGTGACATGTGAATTACCAGCGGCGTATACATGCCACTAGTAATGATAGTCTATGGGCCGGCGAGGTGCCGGCCCCCCGCTCCCGCCCCGCCCCTGTCCACTATTTGCGGGGCGTAATTACGCCCCGCAAATAAGCCGTGTGAACATAGCCTAACATGAATGCTGGAGGTTTGTAAACAGCAGTGCACAGCTCCTAATGGTTACAGCTTGTTAGTAAGTAATATAACCGAGCTCTGCCTTCAAGATATAAAACAGAAATTTAATTTCCATAAACTTGTGTACAGAAGTAGGAGATAAAGATCTGCTACAACTCTGAAGAGAAGCAAAATCAGAACAGCAGTGTATTTGGAAATAGTTTTTATTTACCTCTGCCTACATGTTTAAAGCTAATTAATGAGACAGAAATACCCCATTTAGGGCATGTCCCCACGGCACAGGTTTTCAGCCGGTGTGCGGTTTTTCAAACCGCCTGAAAAACCGGCCGAAAATGAGCACAATTGTGCTCTATGGAAAACCTGTGCAGCAGTCGCCAATGCACGGGTTTTCCGCCCGGCGGTTTTGCCGCCGGCATTCCGGCGGCAAAACATTGAGCAAGCACCTTCTTCCGCCCGGTTTTCGGACGGAATCTGTTCTTCTCAATGGGAGGGGGGAAAAAGCCACCCCCTCCCCCCACCGCGGCCGTGGGGACGGGCGCTTAAGGAAAAGAAAGTGATAAAATTCCTGCGCAAGTCATCTGCAAATTATATTTATTTTGTGGGACAATTACTATTGAAGCTGTTGTGCAACGATGTTCTGTGTGTAGCACTGGCTGTACTGTTCAAGTACAAAAACAAATTAGAATAATTAATTTGTGATATAAAATCATAATTTACCTCATCTATTCATTGATTTAGAAAAGATTACTGTACTTGAAAAATTTTATTCCTTTAGGAAGAGATTGTTGGTGCTATAATTTATGCTAAGAGTTTATAATATTCAAAAACCCATATGCTGAACACCATGCAGACCAAGCAGAGCTGGCCAAGAATCTGATAAAACACTCCTAGAAGTTGATATTTGTTACCTATAGAATACACTAGTAGCCTAATCTGCTTTCACTACGAGCCTATGCAAACAAGGCATCAGCAATTATAATTTACAATATGAATTCATATAACAGTCTGCATAGTTCCATGTGGTTCCTCCATGTTCCTCAGTATCCCGTACAGTTCGTGAGGCAGCATGCAATGCCATGATTTTTTTCCTCATAGAATAATCTATGAGCAAAAATGTCTGTGCATCTCCATATGAAAACTGAAAGCCCACAGAGATTTTACAGTTTCATGTGCCACCTTATGGTGCCACCATAATACATCATTGTATTATTTCTAAGAAGTGATACTTCTAGGAAATACCTCTGTAATACAGCATGCAATAAAACACGTAATCAGCTCCTTCT
Organism: Phyllomedusa bahiana; assembly: GCA_025379985.1. Taxonomy (NCBI): domain Eukaryota; kingdom Metazoa; phylum Chordata; class Amphibia; order Anura; family Hylidae; genus Phyllomedusa; species Phyllomedusa bahiana. The sequence continues at coordinate 153,948 of JAODAL010003793.1, read as the reverse complement.
TATGGATTTTATATGTCTTTGTAAGAGAAACCTTTGCATAAAATGGGAGGCACACAGAGATACAATATAAATCTCCCATACAAATCTGCAATACAGTCGTGGAGTCTTACCTTTCGTCATCATGAAAAGAGGTGTATTACAGCTGAAGACATACTCTGAGTTGTGTTGTGGTGTTATAAGGTATCCACTGACTTCATTCATAAACTATGAAATGCTTCAATTATTTGACCTTATTAGATACCTTAAAAAACTAGACCAGAGCTCTAAAATTTTATTTTAACTAGTTCCTGGCTGGGCTATTGACCCCACTTACTGCACAACTACTGGCACATTTATTTTTTTATAGTACAAGTGTGTTTGAAGGTTCTGCATTTTTTTTATTTTTTTTTTCTTTCCTTTTCCTTTGTACACAAAGCTTTATTTTATTTCATTTTTACATTAGACTTGTTTTTTTTTTCAATAATATCAGGGAAAATGGTAAAAATTACCACCCAAAAATCAGTATATATTTTTTTAAAGCAAAAAGTTGCACTAAAATAAGCCTAAATGATGTCACTTCTCTGTTATTGACATTTTTGAATAGGCGATATATAGTTTTAGGCTAAGTGTTGTTGGGGCTATTTTATAGATTTGTTGTGATTTTTTTTTTTTATTGATTTTATACAGTATCTTGTTTCTCACATCACTTTTTTATGTTGTTGCTGATTTCCCCTGTAACTGGGGTTGATACATTAGCCCAATATACAGGGGAAATACAGCCCTCACAACTCACTACAGAGCTCTTCTGGGTCTGACGAGACCCAGCAGCTCCTGCAGTTACCAAACCCAGTAATCACAACTGCCAGGGTTGGAAAGCAGACAGCCTAAAGGCTTCCAGGTAAGGCTAGGTTCACACGGCTTAACTGCGGGACGTAATTACGTCCCGTAATTACGCCATGTGGCCGGGGGCGGGTGGGGGGTACGGGTGCGGGGGGCCGGCACTTCGTCGGCCCATAGACAATCATTACTAGCGGCGCGTATACGCCGCTAGAAAGTGACATGTCAATTATCTCCCCGCCCGGCGAATTCGCCGAGCGGGGAGAGGAGACGTAATCTTTAGTTCTCTATGAGAACTGTGAATTACCGTAATGAATGGGCCGTTTTCAGCCCGTAATTTGTGCACTTCGGCGCGTAATTACGGATTGAAATACGGCCCATTTTAAGCCGTGTGAACATGGCCTAAGCTGTACACATGGTACTCATTAATCACTATACTTACAGTAACATGGAAGTCAGGGACATTAATAAACTGTCACTGCCTACTCTCTGGAGATCCTGCCTGCCACTGACAGACGACTTTCCGCTCCCACAGCTGTGCAATCGCTGTGCAGCTGCAAATTCTGCAAAGACTTTCCAGAAAGTTCTTGCAGAGTTATATGCTGATCACCTGGACACTTAGAGCTTGTTCACATGGTGTGTTTGGATCCGATTTTGGACCTGTGTTGAATTCCAAAAATTGGATCCAAAAACGCTGCAGCGATCGGATCCAGAACAGATCCAACACATATCCAACATTCAGCTGTGTGTCTGGATGTGTGTTGGATGCAGCAGAATGACACCCTATAGTTTAAAATAGGGCTCTTGCTGCGTCTTCGGACCAAGAATTGACATGTCAATTCTTGGGACGGATCCGAAAGACGGGCCTGAAAGACAGAGTGAGACACACATCGGTGATCACTTGTGTGTAAATCACATTGATATTTATTAGATATGTGTTTGGGGTCCGACAGAGGGATCAAAACACGTATCTAAAAGCGTATGTTCACACAGACTCAACACCCCATGTGAACATACCCTTAGGGCATGTCCCCATGGCAAGAGTTTTCGGCCGGTTTTTTCAGCCGGTTTGCGGTTTTCAGACCGCCTGAAAAACCGGCCGAAAATGAGCAAAATTGTGCTCTAAAGCAAAACCTGTGCAGCAGTCCCCACTGCACAGGTTTTGCCGTCGGACGGTTTTGCCGCCGGCGGTCCGTCGGCAAAACATTGTAGAGGCACAATCTTCCGTCTGGTTTCCCGACGGAAGATGGGCTTCTCAATGGGAGGGGGGGGCTGTTCTCCGCTCAACGCGGAGAAAAGCTGTCCCCCCCGCGGCCGTGGGGACGGGTGCAAAACAGGACAAATACCGGCCGGTATTTGTCCTGTGCAGTGGGAACGCGCCCTTAGAGAGACATATATGAAAACGGTCTATGCCTAAGATTTTCTTTGTTGCCCATAGCAACATCTCATTTTTTCAGAACACCATATGAAATGAAAGGGGAGCTCTGGTTGCTATGAGCAACAAAGAAAATCTTAGGGTATGTTCACATGGCTTATTTTGGCGTGCATTTCGTGGCGAAATGCGTGCTGTAATTATGGTGACCCATAGCTCTCATAGAGAGCTATGGATTACGCGTCGTCCCCCCGCGCATACAATACAATCGTATTGTACACGTGGGGAGATAAGTGACATGTCAATTGTTCGCGCCGATTACACGCTACGAGTAATGCATGTCAATGGGGCCGGCGGACTGCCACCCCTCGTGCTTTGGGAATACATGCTGATCAGCGCGACTCCAAAAACACATGGCGTATTGCAGCGCGTTGTGTACGTGCCGCAATTACGCCATGTGAACATACCCTTAGATCTAGACAGTATTCATACAATGGGTGGTTGGCAAGCAGTTTAATATGTATTTCTACAAATGAGATTAAACTGTTGCTGCACCCTCTTTTATTAATACTGCAACAATATTCTTACTCAGAATTCCTATTATTAATATCTTGCAAAATGGGTCAAATCAATTGGTACTAATGAATTTAAACCAAATTAAAGAAATTAGACTAAAAATTGAGAAGACAGTGTACAATAACTATTGTTTTTCATGAGTTACCCAAAATACCCAGTAGAGGTGCTTATGTAAGATCTGTGTGGACTGGCACTGTGCTCTTCCTAGGTTTGTTAGCAGTAGGAATAATGCAAGGTTGTTTAGGGAATATAAAGTTGAGCAAGTAATTTTCATTAGGAAATGGCTAATGTCATGTCGAAATTAAAAAGGTAATTATCCACTTACAGATTATACCAATACACGCACTTTTGGTTCAGTAGTTAAATATTAAAGCGATCAGCCATGTTATTATCATTTATGTTCCATTTATTTTTAGTTTGTAGCTCTATGGATATATTTTAAAGAATATGGCAATAGAATATTTATAATAATACTGAAAATGTAGATAAAATGTAAACTTCAGCAATAAAGAATTTAATCTAAGCAGTTACATGATGAGCTGTGAGCATGCCGTATAGAAAGGGCGTCTTTAAAACATTCATTTGATAGGAAGGAATTCGAATTAGAAATAATTATTTATGGTAAATAGCATGTCTATCGTGATGAAGATTTGATTATTAACCTTTTTATTAGTGGGAGTGTGTGAGAGAATGGATAAAGGGAGTCAGATAATCCAGGTATTTCGCCACTTATTCTTGCTATGACTGTAATTGACATTATAGTACAAGCCCAACAACATGAGGTTCAGTGGTTCTGCACTATCAATGTTGCCGGGTAAGTATTCAAATCAATTTTGTATTCTATAATAATCTAGGAAAACGTATAATCCTACACTTACTGTAGTTTAGTCCTATATTTTACAGTAAATTATAACCTTGTATAGAATACTCCAACGTGCAAGAGAAGTCATATAAGTAAATGAGACATGCTTGTTGCTTTATTTGGTCATAAACTAAACTAAACAGAAGGCTGTACATATTACGAGCCATGTGTTCATTTCACAGCTAACACAGACTGCTGACTTATGGAGGAAATTATGGTAAGACAAGTCCTTCGTAATGTTTGTCACAAAAGAGGAAAAGTCCTGTTTATTATCAGCAAGATACAGAAAGAAAGAGTAATTATGCATTATACCTTCAAAATCTAAAAGAATGGAAAGAAAGACCAATATCTGTCTGTTAGGCCGTGCCTCTTACTCAGCCTTAAGGTTTTAAATAAATTTGGGAAAACTACAACTCACTGCATGCCCTGAAGGGTGCTATAGTCAGGGGAACTAGGAAATGGAGTTTTCCAGAACTTCGGTGGAGTGTCAGTTATCTAAACTGAGTAAGCCAATGTACAGAAAGCGAATACATATACCTTGTACAAATGCAGAAGAGTTGGAATACTGTGTCGTTTGGCCTCTTCACTCAGAAGCGTTGGGAATATAAATGATGGCAGCAAGGTATATTCTATGTAGAGACCCCTGTCTACTCCTTCACACCAAAAGGATGGCGCTTCAACAGGAAAGAGATGAAAAGAAGAGAAAGGAATCATGCAGCCGAGAGCTCAGTACAAACAGTACAAACACAGCCGTCTACCTAGACTCCCTGCATGGCATCGTAATTCCCAGTTCACAGAGTGTGGTAACAAGACAGTGCAGAATTGAAACTGCAGAGGGAAACAGTAGAATAAGCACTGACTTCCAAGGACAGTGGTGCAACACCTAAAGGACAGGACTGTCCTTCTGGATCTGGGATAGTGGGGAAACGTGTCATGGTGGGAGTCCAGCTGGTCATCCTCATCTTCAGGATCAGTAGGAGACCATCAAGTTGGTCAGCTATATAAAAACTAGAATTCAAAAGTCCAAAAATGTATTTCATGGGAAAACTTTTTAAGGGGTTATGCCATGAATTAAGTTTAAACCAAAAGTCTTGATAAGCTGAAAATGGCCATTTAAGGAAAAAAAATCAGTTTATTCAGCATAATTTTTTTTTTTTTTTTTTTATAGTTATCTGCATTCACGTGCCTCCCATTATGCTTCTTCTGCAGAAGAAGTTTCTCAGTCTTCTTCATGCCCCTGCACATGCTCTGGTCCTTCCTGACAAACAGGGCATAAAGCTATTTTATTCACTGTTGTAAATACCTCTCCACTGTGACACTCTGATTTTCTGAGGTCGGATTTGAAATCCGAAAACCGGCTCAAAAAACGTAGAATATGTTCTAAAATCTACAGTGTTTTATTTGAAAACAGTGGATTATAGCACTATTCAATTGAATGGGGCGACCAAAATTTGAAAAAACTACAGCAAAAATCTGGAGAAAAACCGGTACAAAAAACAAAAAACGAGTGTAAAATATTGGTCGGATTCTGATTAGTATTTTATCCTTTGCCATTTGGATGCAGCCTAAGAGGGGTTCTCCAATTGTGGACCACTTTGCGAATCCAGAGCAGGAATGCCAGATATCTGGACCATTACTGGCCTGAGCTGGAGATGAGGATTGTAGTGTGTAATGAAAGCCAGTAGGCTGCAAAGCACACTTACTCTAGGTCACTGCCACCCTGTATGCCCCCCAGACATCATACTTCAAAAAGTAAAATTCATCTTTTGACAGCTGCATTCAACTGATAGCACATGCTTATAGCACACTTGTAGCTTTGTTTACACAAATCAAATCTCCTGCACTCGCGTCTTTGTAATAGATGAGAGTAATATGCTAATCACTGCTATCGAACCAACCACAGCACGACGAGATAGAGGATAGAGGATGAAAAGCTGTTGTGAAACAGCATGGTGAGAAAACCCCTTTTAGGTTGATATTGTTATGGATGGCACTGTGTTGCTGGCACAGTATGGCAGGTACATGTTAAAGTGGATACTATGTGGCTGGCACTGTTATCATGGGCACTGTGTGGCTGGCACTGTTATGGCTGGCACTGTTATATTGGGCACAATACGGCTGTCTATGCTATTTTAGGCAACCTAAATAAGCAATCCAGTAAAAACTGCCCTTGTATCATCTCTCGATTTCTTCCTAAGAGGAGTATATATTTGTGACACAATCATGACATATCTCTAAGATATACTATAAAAATATCTGATAGGTTCATGACTCCAAGCAAAAAATGGGTTGAGAGTAGGCTACATATGTGTGTTGTTTTCACTAGCTATAGTTGTGAAACAGCCATTTTTATAACCCCGAAAACTAAAATAAGAAGGTGTCTCTTGGTTGCTTTCTGGAATACCGAGCAGGGAACCCCACATTCTGATCTATGGCAGTCCCAAGGAGGAACCAAGACCTTTCAGACATTTGGGGTATTTACAACTGAGTGCTATAAAGGTCTCGGAAGGAGATTACCCCTCTTTAGGGGTAAGCCTTTAGGAGAGGTACACTATATTGGACCAGAAAATGTTGTGCACCCCTACTTTAGGTGCTGTTAAAATAGAGGAGGAAATTCCGTCCTCTACAATGTGGGAGACCACAAGCACGAATAAAAGCACAACTTGTTATTTTATCTTGGTGAGAAAGAGAAGGAAAAGATGAAGCAAGGAATGGGAACACCTCACTAAGGCAGACAAGGACCACTTACCACAGAATCATTGGTGCACTCACAACTTTTTTGTGCTTATCTATATATTGTTAATGAACTGTACTGGGTTAACCAATGTGAGCCACATGGAGTCGCTATTAATGGGAGAATAGTTACCAGTTTAATAAACCTATGTGTCTTATGTTAATAGTAAATACCTCTATGTGCCCTCTTCCCTCCATATATCTAACCCATGTTCCTCATTTTAACCTCATGTTTCTTGTTTTAACACCAGTTGGTGTCACCTCAGGAAGTTACCTGATGGCTGATGCAGGTAAGTAAGACCTTAACTTGAAGTTGAGAATCCTTAATCTATCTAATGAATATGATATTTAATGAAGTGAGCACCCTTTTAAAGTACTGATAAACATAGATGTGTGTGAGTCATATGTTTGTAAGATTTATAGGTATACATAACGATCATCGCATCACTGCAACTCAGCTGGCTATGTATACCATTCAGCCATAACAATAAAACTACTAACAGGTACAGTGAAAAACATTGGTTACCTTATTGCACTGGCACCGTGAAAAGGTGTGATGCATTGGAAGAAGTAAAAATGGGACAGCAACATCTCAACTTCTCCCCTCAAAGCTTTGAATGTTGCTGTGGGAAGTAGAAAAGTCCAGAAAATGCAGGACTGTCTGCTAATTATCAAAAGATTACTTGGTACAGCTCTAAAACTGGGCACTGTAACTACACCCTCTAACGCCCAGCTACGTACATAACAAAATAGTCAGGTGTATGTGAGCATTGTCATCCAGAAGTTATGTTTAGATGCATCGTCAAGTGAAAATATTGGATTGGATTATTTCTCATAAAGACAAAAGGGTACTAGAGTAATTATTTTTTTTTTGCGAATACTCTGATTGTGTTAAAGTATTTAAGACTGACCTCAAGCATGCTGATGGTATTTTTTAGTCCAGGAAGACTGGATAGTGGTGTGATAAAATTTAAAAAAGCATGTAACGATCCAGGATGGAAAGGGCATATCTAAAATATATGTAGTAGGAAGCTCATGGATTTTTACTGTCATCATAGTGTAGTGAAGAGAGTTCAGATGGTGTGTAATATCATTGTTAAAGAGTATTCCGATCATCCTCTCATTTAACCATTGACCCTGTGTGGAAGTAGTGTTAAGGGTGGCGTGTCAATGTTTCTATGTTTTATTTTTATTTTAAGGTATTGTGTTTTTCATAAAAATAAAAACGTTATAAATAATAATAAGAATTATTATAAATAATAATTATACTTGTTATTATAAGTATCGTTAAGGTTTTTTAGGTTTCAAATATTAAGTCAAGCTCTGACACACTCTGAAAATTGTCAACGATTCCTTACTTAAGAGTGGTGGCTGTTTTTTTTTTTATTTTGTAGCAGATTATGGGTATCCCTCAGGCAGCCTTGTTGGCGGTCTAGCTAGCTAGAGTCTAAACAATGTGTTTGCTGTGGAGGAACAAAACTGTTTTCTCTCTATTGTTTTCAATGCCACTCATGTCTGTAGCTAAACGATTAGGGTCCAGAGCAGGTGGCTTTTCTATGTTAGGCTTTAAATACACCATATTAGTGGGCTTACTGTTGTGATATATATTTTTCTTTTTCCCTTCTAAAAAAAAACTTACCTTCAACTATATTCAAAACACACAAGAAACTGAATATTTATTATTGAACTTACTGACACTTTCTCTTTTTTTGCTGCATTTATGTACACATACTGTCAAGAAACAGTATGCAAATCTTAGACTGTCCAACATATGTCAAAAGAACACTGGTCCATAGAAATCTATGAGTACATTATAGGATACTTCTGGATGTTTTTGGCTAACAAAAGTATCCTTCAGAAGTAACCTGACAACATAGTTTGAATGGTGTCTTTGAACTATATAGTTCCTAAATGATGCATGAAAATATTTAGTCCGAAAGCAGAGGGAATCTTTGAAGAAAGAAATTCATAAACCAAAATGTTTTTTTTCCCACACAGATTTAAAAATATCACATAATTATTTATGTCTTCAAGTTTTTATATGAAGTGTACCATGCATATGTTTACAATTATACAAATATGCCATCATGTCTCACAGAAAAATAAGATACTGATCTGGGATCCAACAGTACAGCTCACAGAAAAATACAGAACCCCAATAATAATAATAATAATAATAATAATAATAATAACAATAATAATAATAAAACTACATAAATTCATTGGTATGCATTAAAACACTAAACCTAATGTGTAAAATATATAATAACCTTACCCTATACGACCAATCACCAAAAATAGAAAATTAAAGAGACAGCGGTATACACAGATAGATTTAATATACAAAAGGTCAGTGTAAAGCACCAAAGACATATATAAACAATAAATATGTTATGTAAGTAACTTCACCACATGTTTAACTCACGGTTCTGTAGAGTAAGTTGATGTGTAATATCCAGTTGTAATAACAGAAAATACCAATCCATATATATTAGGAAACACTGCTGGAGATATCTAAACCTAAGTCCCTACACTGAACCTATCCAAAAGAGGGGGGGCACCCGCCCCAAAAGGGGCGACCCCACCTATCCGAAGACTGTCCCTTATACTAGACAAAATACAAAAACAAGTAGTGAGGCAAATATAACTCACTACATATTGGTAAAAAAATTATGTCCACGGGCGTCCCAATGCGTTTCCCCAGGAAAAAAACTGGTTCATCAGGGGACTAAAGATAGTACAAACAACCACCAACCTAGGTGGTGATAGAAATTGATAGTCGATAGGGATGATGAAAAAGACTACTCGTAGAAATATGTCATCATATCTACACTCCTAATTTATTAATCTGCAGCAATGTTGTCGAATTTAAAACTCACGTCATCACCAGTTTATACACATAGGGCAACATGTATCAACGGGGTTATGCCATATTTTTGCCGTGGTTTGAGCCAAACTGTTGTAGCCCTGTTCTATAGATGTATTAAACCATTGTACACCAAAACGTGGCGCAATCTGTGCCAGACATGACACTTCTGAATGCACCACTGATGTGGGCCCATGTCGCTCCAGAATCATACAATGCACCAAAAATGTGTCAAAGTTTGCCGCCAAACTGTCGTACAAATCCATACCAGTTTCAAAGTGGCATGGCTGAGACTACTTTTGGTATAGAATGGGACACATTTATAATGTGCTGTGAGACACTTTGATACATACGATTGGACCATACACTATGAAAAACAGAGGTAGAACTGGCGATTCGGCGCCAGGTTGATAAATGTCCCCCCAAATATTTAATTATTGTTTATGTAGCTCTTCTCTTCATACCTGCTCATCATAGTAAAATTATATCAATTCACACATAAGTTAAACAAGAAGATGAATGCTACAATAAATATAAAAGATATTTATCCACATGAGACTCCAGTCCACAGAAGTACTCAAGTCTCCTGGTTTTCGTTACAAAGGGTTAAGCAAGGCTACTTTAGCAAAGATGATCTTGTATGAATTCATCTATGCTGTTTAATCTCTGTTGGGAAAAAAGGAGAAAAATAAACCTTGCTCTTCACTGATTACAGGATGTGCCAAGACATATAATAAGATCATTTAACAAGGATTAACTAAGACACTAACTGAAATGAAGATTTCTAGCTTACTTTCAAGCAAGTCACCTTTGTGTTCATTTACTTGGAATAAAATTGAAGGCTTGAGAGCAGCATGCAGAGACATACACAATGCTGGTTAGTACAACTCCACCATTACCATTTGTCACAGAACCCTACAAGCGCCACAAAACAATTATTCACTCTACGTATTCGCTCTCACAGTCAAGGCGGAAAAACAAGACTACTGCCAAACGACCTTCCAAATAGTTCATTTTACATAATTAGGTCATATACAGCTTAACCCCAGCTGTGCCACAGAGGAGGCCACTAGGGCAAAAATAAAGCAAAAACTACATCTATCTATCAAAAAAATAAATAGCGAAATGAAGCACACATAGATATGCCAATATACATAATTATTCTTTGATGCACTATGAAACCATTAATATTGTCTTAGCAATTTTACAAGCCGCACAGAAGGTTAAAAGGGCCTGCAGAATGTTTTGCTCCTACAAAAGTAGCAATTCCTCACACAAATACATAGTGGATATTTGTCCCCGACACAGTATACTCTAGAGCTAGTCATGAATTGTGCAGTAAAAAAAAGTATAATTTTTTGCACAATAAACAAAATCATATCTATCTATTTAATCATATCTATCAATCTATCCATCTATCAATCTATCTATCTATCTATCTACCTATCTAATCATATCTACCTATCTATCTATCTGTCTATCTATACATAGATATAGTTACTAGATATGAATAGATTTTTTTGTCTCTTTACTATATATATACTATGGAACATGTATGTCTATAAAAGATTTTATACAATGATAATGTTGGCATAAAACTTGATAAGGATCTCTTCTAGCCATCTGAGATGCTTAAAATTAGTTGATGGTAGTTAGAGGAAAAATCACTCTGCCATCCCTTTCAGGCCTATCATTTGTCACACTGTACATAACAGAGTTAATGTATTTTCCATCATAAAGTAGATATTTATGCAAAGCACAGAAATGATATTACAGTCTCTGCTCACAGTTGCAAGGGCAGAAAACCAGGATTAGAACACAGATGCATTTACTGATCAACCCTTGCAAACTGCTAATAGCTATGCTCCAGTACTATAAGTGTCTACACAATAAGACAGTTTTAGAAATGAGTCTTATGCCAAACCTGAAAACAGTCAAGTATTTATTTTCCACTGTCACTACAGACATTTTTTTCATCAACTAAGGTCAGAAAAAATACACATTTTGGAGAAGTACAAAATGATGGTTGATATAATTTTATTATTCATCTGTCTATATTATATTTCCATCTTTTCCCATTGCTACAGCCTAATCAAGAACATTCTTCACCCAAATGGTGCACAAATGGCCGAATTATACCGCACAGGAAAGTTTATATTCAGTTTTTATCTGCTGGTTATAGAGTAGACCATAATTTTTCCCATTACAGCTGAATCCAGCCCACACTCTGTATATTTTAAGCAGAAGAATCCCATTAGAATAAATGAATCACCTGTTCAGATGTAACTCTGTGACTTCTACATATGTCTGCCCATAAGATCTAGATATGAGTGACTAGAGTACAAAGGACAAGTGGTGTTAAGCAGTTACAGGACAGCTGTGCTCGGCAAGAATATGACAGCAGACTCTGACAACTCTTTATCAGCTTATGTCCAGCTAATAATGCATCATTTAGTACAGTAACACGAAAACCATTTGTGCAAATGTTAGAAGCACAATCTCCTCATTTTAGACATTCTGTCATATAATAAGCCTCCTTTGAATGCATCTGAATTCACTGAACATTGACAAACTGATCAACACCTGCTTCTGTGCCAAGGCTGAACAAAATACAAGAATGCAGCTGTTCTTCATGCCAGTAGAGTTTCAAGTTCCTGCCACTATGACATATTTTGAGTAGCCTGACTCTACGTAAAACAACATGGAACAACAGAACCTGGATTCACTTGTTCAAAGACAACTGTTGATCTCCCTCCGACCCCACAACGTTTCCCCAACTACAAGGCCTCTCTAACCTTAAGACCTGAGGTGCAGTAGCTGTAAACACCATGGTGCCACATGTATGAAACGGTTTTGGTCTAAAACTCACTTTTTTGCCCATAGGTTTGTATGGGGAAAAAAAAGTGAATTTTAGACCAAACTGTTTCATACATGTGGTCCAGAGTCTGTTCCTCTCATCTTGAATAGTTTTTTACACATTTTTTATTTATGCCCGTTCCATTTGAAAAAGTTTAGTTAGAGACAATTCATGCAACTGTATTATGGATCAGTGTTGTGTAGGTCTGTAATATGGCTCCCATAGGCTGCTATGCTCCCATACTATTTCTCTGTCCTCCGATTTTATATGGGGACAGAGTTTTAAGGTAAAAAATGGTAGTGCGATCAAACTATATAAATGGAACCTCCTTGTATACAGTCATGCACAGAGCATCCTATGTGGACACTATAACAACAGGTTACTAATATATATATATATATATATTATTATATTAATATTATATATATATATATATATATATATATATATATATATATATACACACACACACTTACCAGCCACTAACATCAGTAGCGATGAACCCCCGGAGTATTTGTTATATATCCAATAAATATGTTTTTACCAGCCACTAGCGTAGACCTTGACCATAGGCATAAAAATTGAGTGACTACTTTCAGATTTCATCATGACTAAGAAAAAGTGTATGTTTACCTAGTATGGGGTCAGAATAATGAATGGAGATAAGGAGAGAAGAAAGGTGGCTTCTCTTTCAGTGACGCACAGCATGGGGCACACAAGTCTATTTGTTTATTGCTATGAGTATATCAGGAGGGCGCTGAAGCGATGGCTTTGAAGAAATCACTGTTCAATGTATGTAGAACACATCAAAGTCAAGTTTGTGCAGATTAATAACAAAGTATTTAACATGGGTTATTATTGGAGTCCAGGCTTTTATAATTGGACAGATTTGTCCACAGAAAACAAAATGACAGAAATATTATTTTTCTGCAAAGTCTCATTAATTCCTACCTGAACCCATAATCTTCTCAATATAATATATAAAGACCTGAGCTGAGCTGTTCTTATGTGAAGGTTGTTGTTCTACAAAATCAATATGAACATTTTAAAACTGAATCTACTTAAATCTATTAAAATTTATCTTTTATTGATGTCCGTCCATGACACAAGAGTTTCTAATATACACACGTGCCCTGACCTACATTTCAGTTATTAGGCTTTTGTATGCTAGTGATTGAAAGCTTATAACCATCACATAACCGTCTTAAATGCTGACAGTATTTTGCATCTGAGCATATGCCTGCAAATTTTTGCACTTAAGGAATTGACCATCATTATATAACAGAAAATATTTGTCCTTAAAAATGGCTAAATGTTCAGTCCAGAATAAAGAAGTTCTAACCAACCATATGACAGTCCATGTTCAGGCTTCTAGTGTTTGGCTACATAAACTTCATTGGGGTATTAGTTGGCAGCTTCAAAGTGCAAGTCCACCAGGCCTAGTAATAGCTCTGGTCGGATCTCGGGCAGTGAATATTGAAATTGTATGTTTTAGACTGAGCAAATTATTAGCTCAGTATATAATAGTATAGAATATAGTATAATATATATATATAGTATATAATATAAGCGGTGTATGCCCGCTCACCACTCCAGCAGAACATCCAAATGTCCCACAGCTGCCCGGAAACCGCTGTAGTACACAAGTATACGGCAAAATATGAACTGAAATCCAGAAGCAAGGGATAAATCCATAAAATATCTACATTTTAACTATTTGGAATAAGTTTTATGAATTTTTTCCTTGCAGCTGGATTTTTCTTTATATGTTAAGCAATTTTTGTGTCCAATATGGTTATTAGACAAAAAACAACAAAAAAAAGGGCAGGAACATACAGTCTAAGAATTTGGTGATAAACTAAACTAACACCACTCCGAATGAAGATCGCCAGAAAAAGAAAAATATAATAATAACAATATTCTTCAAAAATCATTAAAACATGACTTACTACACCCAAGGATCAAACAATGCATGCTCTGCAACTCCAAAATATATAAAACATGTGCATACTTATAGTGCGCTCCTGTCCAGCCCACTTCTTGGCCACCCACATCTGGGTTAAGTATTTGTATTTTGTAATACTTACCTGTATGCATCATGATGTTATGTATATGTGACTTGACTTGTATTGTGATGTATTCTTAAGACTTGTGGCCACCATTTATGCACATTGGCATTTTTTGTATATCTATTTTGAAGTTGCAGAGTGTTCAAATTGTTTCCTTGTGTGTAGTAAGACATGTTTTAATGATTTCTGGTATTAATAAAAATATTGTTATTATTATATTATACTTTATTGGTGATTTTCATTTGGGGTGCTGACACGGGTATTACTAACATTTCTCTTAGGAACATGCATTTCACTTAGTTACCGCAACATAGTTATGTTGACCCAACATTGAATGTAAAGCAACTTTTTGCTGTTTACTAAACAGGTAGTGACAAAACAGGACATCATGACCATAAATGTCCATCTGTAAAGAACTGCTCTAGAAATTCTATGTTGCAATGTACAGTGCTTATGTCACATGAAACAAATAATTCAAAGAGATATTATTGCATTATGCACCCAAAAAATTGAGGTCACAGAGCACTGAATCAATGAGAAACCCTTTCAGCCATAGCTAGCTGTTTGATGGTGTTTTTTTTTTTACACTCTTGAAAGGACACATGTAACAATAATTTTACAATTTTTATCTAGGAAATAATATATATGATATTAATGTTTAATGTTATATGTATGAAAAAAACAAAAATTACAATAAATATTTTTAGTCACAGAGGATCATAAGGTTTTCAGTTAACAGACTGGGTTATTCCTCACAATCTTTGAGTATATATATATATATATATATATATATATATATATAAAATATTATATATATATATATATATTATATATATATATATATATATATATACACATTTACAAAATGAAGAAGACTACAAATAACTTCTAAAATGCAGCCCCCACTCTCTGAAACGGTTTATTCGGATCAAAATCAGAGAGATATCATCCTCAGACACATTTTAAACAAGACCCAAACCGCACCTGTTCAGTTTGGCGTTTTAAGGGCAAATAACACACTTGCTCTCTACACAGGACATTATAACAAATTGATCAATTTACTCCCGGATTGTGTTTTGAGTCACTTTTCAGAAAAGCGCATTACAAATGTTTGTTGTTGTTGTAGTTTTTTCCTGAGCTGGTATTTGGCACTTAACTCATCACAGCAAAGATTCTGCCTAGGAAAATTACACTTTATAGTTATTTTAAATGTTATTGAGCTGCACATGTATTGACTGCTTTGCTTTCACAGACAAACCAATAGGTCTTGGAAAACACATCAGTGCTTTTCAGTAACAGAAAAACCAGAATTATTCACAGAAGACAAAATGGGGACGAGGACAAAAAAAGGGAATTATTGATGTGTTCCTTATTTGGCGTGTGCTAAAAGGACATCCAAATAACCACAATAATAAGTCATAGGTGTCAAGAGGGATCATTGCAATGCTCAATTATGATGTTATTCGACTCTACACAATTTAATTCTGTAGTATAGGTTCATTGTATCAAGCTGGTCAAGCTGTGACTCTCTTGTCTTCAAATGAGCATGAGTCCAACCAGTAACCAAGAAGGCAAATGTATATATTCATAGAGTATACAGAATATAGCAGCAGATCATCCATTTATCCTATTATTAATTATGTGTTTTATAATAGCCATGTTAGATTACCATTAAACGGCCTGCCGATATTAAACCACACGCAGTCGCTAATAGCAATAAACCCACACTACACCATTTGATAGCAACACACTTGGCTTATTACTTCAAGCCTACCATAAAATCAAATATATAGACTGTAGTGACATTCTGATTACATCTGATATGTAAACTAGTAATTGTTTGCCTCAACAGTAATGAGATTGTTAATGAAGGGGCAGAGATGATAATGTTTCAGTATGGGATCAGGTGTATAATAGTCTGACTTAACCTACTTCTATCTGAAGTACCTCTAATGTGCGGCACAAGAGACTGCCCAGTGAGGGGTGCAGTATCTCTATTGTGAATACCTATACACAGGGAACAGCAGAAAGTATAGCCAGTTGACTCAAACTGTTCAATAAATGCCTGTTCTTTTGAAATCTAGAACAGACTCTTATATCCAGCTGTGCAGAATACACGTTTGAAGTGGAGATAATTAAACACTCCTCTTTTTTAGTGTAGGTTGGGAAAAGGAAGCTTTGCTGGGTTTTTAAGAGGGAATTCAGATTTATCTAATCCTACTGCTGCATGACCTGGCTTTATTGACACATTCAATATAAAGAGAGTAGCATGCAATTTTAGGGCTGAGGATCTCTGTCTCATGGACATAATGGAATAAACTGACTCAATGTAACTCTTCAAACAAATAAAACTCAATTTTTCCCCTATACATGTAATGTAGCAACTAAGGGCTTCATTTCTTAAAACTGCCTAAATCTCAGACTTTCTTTGTTGCCCATAGCAACCGATCATAGCTCTTCTTTCATTTTATATAGTGCTATGAGAAAATTAAAGGGGAGCTCTGATTGGTTGCTATGGTCAACAAATAAAGTCTTAGACCTTTATACTTTTTATACATTACCCCCTAAAACTCCATTTTTTCCTATATGTAATGTATCAACTAATTTTTTTCTATACATGTATATAGCAACTAAAGATTTATTTTTTCCTATAGCTGTAATGCAACAACTGAAACTTATTTTTTTCTAGTTATGTAATGTAGGACCTTAAACTTCATTTTTTACCCTATACTTGTAATATAGCAACTAAAATGTACTTTTTTCTCCTATACATGTAATGTAGCAACTAAAGCTTCATTTTATTCTTATATATGTAACGCAGAAACTGAAACTTCCCTTTTTTGTCTATAGATAATGTAGCAGAAACAAACGTGTCATCAAACCATTTCATGTAAATGCATTAAAACTCAATGCAGTCCTATAAAAAAAAGAACAGAACACATCATGATATCACAAAGAGGTGCACCGAATGACAAGCTCAGACCTGCTTAGCCCTTTTCCTATGTAGCCATGCAATAAAATACTTGCAGAACTAATCACGTATAATTACACCAGCGGTAAAGCTAAACCATAGAGCAAATTCTTCTAAATAATAAACACGTTGCCACACCATACATGTAAATCCTCTATCCATTGTATAACAGTTCACATTACATCTTTACATCAAAAATCCAGCTCAAATGACATATTACTTTAGAAGTGTACATGAAAAGAGTTATTTACTATGTAAACTCTGCATCCTAAGAATGACATCCAAGTGCCAATTCTTTAACTTTTTCACCTTCCTTGAAAACAGGGCCAGGAAAACTCACAAAAGGCTGGACAGATTTATGAGATTCGCATCCATTCAGAGCTTCTCGCCTCCAAGAATAATGTCTTGTTCACACTGTGCTGTGTAAAGTTCCCTTTAAAGGCAGTCAATGTGTCTGTCTATTCCACTTCCCTCTCTAAGAGGGGCAAACCTACTGCTGCACAGTTCTGCTTCACTAGTTGCTGAATATGCAGTTACACAGCTTTTATTTAATAGGCATACATTTAGGAAAGAACAAAAATATCTAATACATTATGTATAGCACTTTGCACATGCACCTATATATCAAAGAATAGATTACTTAATCGCAATTTATATATATATATATATTATATAGTATATAATATATATACTATTATATTTATATATATAATATATATATATATTTATATATATAACACTCTTATATGCCAAACCAATCTGTTGCAGGTTCCCTTACCACTTAAAGGATTAAGTTCCCAAGCTATTTCCAGTATTGTGCTCACAGAGCAACATTATACAAACACCTAATTGATTGTGCAAAGCAGCGTTTGATAAGATAAATGATAAAACCAGCGGCGGATAATGTCATATATTCAATAGGAGGACACAAGAAAAGTTAGAAATAGGCATACCACAGGAAAATCGCAGAGCACCTGCCAGCCTTGTCTTTTCTGCTATTGCTGTGCTTTCGTTCAGGAAAAAAGGAAGCAGACGAGAAGGATGGTTCAGGCAAACTACAGAGATACTCAGGGGGTTCTGAAACAAGATGCTCAGGAGGGGAAAAAACATAGGTGATGTGCTGCCAAGCATATGTGAAAGGAAAACGCCACTTAACTCTTTCACAGTTGGAAAGGTAGCTTGGGTAAAAAAGAGGGCAGCAACACAGGGCAGCAAACTGTGAGCTCTAAATCTGCATGGATTTTTTTTTATGCCTTGGTCCTCTCAGTTTTCTCAGAAAGCCTCGAAAATAAATCAGTAAATCTGCTCTACAGCCATTAATGGGTTTGGGAGAAATGTATTTATATTTTTTATATTTATTTTGGACTATTTAAGAATTCATAAAAAAATTACAGCATAATAATAAAAGTATTATAACCAGTCACAATTTATATTGCCGAGCTAATTGACATACAATTTCTGCAGAAAGAAATTTTTACATTTGTATTTAAGGGTATAAAATGAATCAGAAAAATTCCATATTCTCTACACTAAAATAACATTTAATTAAACATATTTGTTAGTAAAAAAAAAGTAACATTTTAATGACTTTATTAATGTGTTTTTCTTACCAATACATTTAGGAAATATATTAATTACCTTGACTACTATAAATGCTCAATTTGGATTTTGGCATTCCATTTCGGAAAAGGGGGAGGAAAAAAATTAGGCAGCGTTAGGTTTAAAATACATCACCATTCAATGGTGGTAAAAATGACAAATGCAATGGTGGTGTACATTGAATAGAATACCGATAGAGATGTTATAATTGTTACTTGACTGTACAAGTGCATCTGGGTATGTATATTGACGGCAGATGGTAAAGAAAATAACATTATGACTCCATAAAGGTCTACAGAATTCTACACCAGCAGCATCACATACAGTACGTGTGAGTTATATATTTGTCCTTTTTTATGAACACAATCTACTTAAAGTGTAACACTTTTGTGATAGCCGTCAAAGTTTTATCGATTTTTCAAGAGTCTTAAAAATGGTCATAAAAGGAATAAACAATGTATGCATGGCTATTTAGTGGTAGGTAGATAGATAAATAGCTATACAGATAAGTAGACATATTGACAGATAGATATGAGCTTCACATGTAAAAGAGTGAGAAACATAGACATTTAGGTGATAGATAGATATATAGATAGATAGATAGATAGATAGATAGATAGATAGAGAGTAGTTGAGTAATAGGAGGTTATATAGTAAGGGGATAGATTGATGGATGGATGGATAGATAGATAGATAGATATGGGAGGGATAGATAGATAGATAGATAGATAGATAGATAGATATGGGAGGGATAGATAGATAGATAGATAGATAGATAGAGAGTAATTGAGTAGTAGGAGGTTAGATAGTAAGGGGATAGATTGATGGGTGGATAGATAGACAGACAGACAGACAGACAGACAGATAGATATGGGATGGATAGATATGGGATGGATAGATAGATAGATAGATAGATAGAGAGTAGTTGAGTAATAGGATGTTATATAGTAAGGGGATAGATTGATGGATGGATAGATAGATAGATAGATACGGGAGGGATAGATAGATAGATAGATACGGGAGGGATAGATAGATAGATAGATAGATAGATAGATAGATAGATAGATAGATAGATAGATAGATAGATAGGATATCCACACCTTGAAATATTTGGCATAGAGACTTAGCAGTAAGGTATCCAGTCATCTAAATAATATGTTGGTGTACTTTATACTCATCTGTTCTCTATAAGAGGTATTAAGAGATTCAATTCACCACTTTCTTTTTAATACACTAGCAGGGCGATTAAAAATACTTAAACGACCCTTTGTATTTTCCTTGTAGAAATGAAATCACAGTATAGTTCTGTAATATTCATTGTATAGACTTGTAATGCACTGCAATTCACATGCTGTTCAAGGGCTTAGAAAGAGAGCCATATAGGAAGCAATAATGACCGTGTATTAATGTAGAAGATGAATGGCCATAATTTAATAGCACAAATTAAAGCCTGAGCAGCCTGCTGGCACTAGCTGGTCTTTTTTTAATTGAAATGTTGGTACTTTTTTGAATTTTGGTGTTAGATGTCATTCAGCAGTTATGAACAAAAGATTCACGTTACAACAGACGCCCCTAAGAAAGAAGGGAAGGCTATGGGCTAGATCCTTCTCTTCTACACACTCACACATATACAGATACACACATTGGATGTATATAAGCTCATGCATTATGAGAAAACATGCATTCACCAATATAATAATGCATGATATGGTATACAGGCTGTGATAACATAGATTCCTTCATTACAGTGTTGCTTGGACTGTGCTAGTGGTGAATAGGATTACTCCTTTCTGGAAAAAGACACTAAAAAGCAAACTATATTTCATGTTGGACAGTGACTTATCGAAATAAAAAAGATAGAGCAAAATGCCATTTAATTGTTCTTATATAAAGGGCAGCCCAAGAGGGAGATGACATTCTGTTCCAGAACACGACGAGCCTATCTCTATTACAGAGGTCTTGGTAAGCTGGAATGCTTGCTGTTTATATCTGCAGTAAAGCAGTGTGATTTATGTTAAAAAAATGGAGTGACAATGATTTATCAAATCCTTCTGTTATATTATAGAAAACAATTAGAATTAATAGCTGAACTTTGTATTGCAGCCAGAGGTATTCACTGGTCCTCAAGTATAAAGAATGGTTTGACTCATTTACATTAAAGATGCATTTTTAGATAAAAATGTCTTAAACTGTTACTTTCTGTAAAGTAATTGACCCATAACATTCTCGCAGATGTAGCAGAGCTGTGTTGGAATGTTTAGCACATTTCATAGTAAAACAGTATGTCATCAATGGGTTATATAGGTCATCAGGAACTCTAAACCATTTGCTTCATCTTAGCATATCCCATTGAGCTACAATGCTACACAGAGAGAATTGAAATTTCTAGCTATGATACATCTTTATGAGCTAAAAACAATAGCTAGATATGGTAAATGCAAAACTGAAAGAATTTTTTAAGGATGTGATTTATAGTAGTAGACATGGTCTATATGGACATTCGTATGTCTCATTGCCTTAAATGTAATGTGAATGCAAATACATCAAGTCAATGAGCAATGTTCACTATACCAATAAATCCACAGCAAACCTTATATTCATCCCACATTTTTTAACATATTTATTGTGTACAAATATTAGGATATATTCACACATAAACTCTCAGTTGGACATAATACTATATGTTCATTAGGCATATATTTTTGTGAGTCCAGATGATACTGTGATGAGAAATACTCACGTCTAGTGCAAGTATATAAGTGTTATATACTTAGATCTAGCGCACCTACAAGCATATATGTGTGGTATAGTTTCATCTAGTGCACTTTCAAGTAAATATGTGTGGTATACTTTCATCTATTACACCTACAAATATATCTGTGTGGTATACTCACATCTAGTGCACTTACAAATATATATATGTGTGGTATACTCACGTCTATTGCACTTGCAAATATATATATATATATATATATATGTGTGGTATACTCACGTCTATTGCACTTACAAATATATATATGTGTGGTATACTCGCGTCAAGTGCACTTACAAATATATATGTGTGTGGTATACTCACATCTAGTGCACTTACAAATATATATGTGTGGTATACTCGTGTCTAGTGCACTTACAAATATATATATGTGTGGTATACTCGTGTCTAGTGCACTTACAAATATATATATGTGTGGTATACTCACGTCTATTGCACTTACAAATATATATATGTGTGGTATACTCGCGTCTAGTGCACTTACAAATATATATATATGTGGTATACTCACGTCTATTGCACTTACAAATATATATATGTGTGGTATACTCACATCTAGTGCACTTACAAATATATATGTGTGGTATACTCACGTCTAGTGCACTTACAAATATATATATGTGGTATACTCACGTCTATTGCACTTACAAATATTTAATATATGTTTTGGTATACTCACATCTAGTGCATTACAAATATATTATGTGTGGTATACTGCGTCTAGTGCACTTACAAATTAATATGTGGGGTTTATACTCGCATCTGTGCACTTACAATATATTATAGTGTGGGTATACTCCGTGTCTGTTGCACTTACAATATATATGTGTGGTATACTCATGTCTAGTGCACTTACAAATATATATGTATGGTATACTCACGTCTATTGCACTTACAAATATATATGTGTGGTATACTCACGTCTGTTGCACTTACAAATATATATGTGTGGCATACTCATGCCTAGTGCACTTACAAATATATATGTGTGGCATACTCATGCCTAGTGCACTTACAAATATATAGGTGTGGTATACTCATATCTAGTGTGCTTACAAATATATATACGTGTGGTATACTCACGTCTAGTGCACCTACAAATATAAATGTGTGGTATACTCGTGTCTAGTGCACTTACAAATATATATGTGTGGCATACTCACATCTAGTGCACTTACAAATATATAGTGTGGCTTTACTCAGCCTAGTGCACTTACAAGTATATATGTGTGGTATACTCACATCTATTGCACTTACAAATATATATGTGTGGCATACTCACGCCTAGTGCACTTACAAATATATATGTGTGGCATACTCACATCTAGTGCACTTACAAATATATATGTGTGGTATACTCACATCTAGTGCACTTACAAATATATATGTGTGGCATACTCACGCCTAGTGCACTTACAAATATATATGTGTGGCATACTCACATCTAGTGCACTTACAAATATATATGTGTGGCATACTCACATCTAGTGCACTTACAAATATATATGTGTGGTATACTCACATCTAGTGCACTTACAAATATATATGTGTTGCATACTCACGCCTAGTGCACTTACAAATATATATGTGTGGCAATAATACGCCTTTGCACTTACAAATATATATGTGTGGTATACTCACATCTAGTGCACTTACAAATATATATGTGTGGCATACTCACGCCTAGTGCACTTACAAATATATATGTGTGGCATACTCACGCCTAGTGCACTTACAAATATATATGTTTGATACACTCACATCTAGTGCACCTACAAGTATATATGTGTGGTATACTTTCATCTATTACACCTACAGGTATATTTGTGTGGTATACTCACATCTAGTGTACTTACAAGTATATATGTGTGGTATACTCACGTCTAGTGCACTTACAAGTATATATGTGTGGTATACTCATGTCTAGTGCACTTACAAGTATATATGTGTGGTATACTCACATCTAGTGCACTTACAAATATATATGTGTGGTATACTCACGTCTATTGCACTTGCAAATATATATGTGTGGTATACTCACATCTAGTGCACTTACAAGTATATATGTGTGGTATACTCACGTCTGTTGCACTTACAAATATATATGTGTGGTATACTCATGTCTAGTACACTTACAAATATATATGTGTGGTATACTCACGTCAAGTGCATTTACAAGTATATATGTGTGGTATACTCACATCTTGCGCACTTACAAATATATATGTGTGGTATACTTTCATCTATTACACCTACAAGTAGATTTGTGTGGTATACTCACGTCTAGTGCACTTACAAGTATATTTGTGTGGTATACTCACATCTAGTGCACTTACAAGTATATATGTGTGGTATACTCACGTCTAGTGCACTTACAAATATATATGTGTGATATAATCATGTCTATTGCACCTATAAATATATATGTGTGGCATACTCACGTCTAGTGCACTTACAAGTATATATGTATGGTATACTCACGTCTAGTGCACTTACAAATATATATAAAATTTATATATATTATATATATATATATATATTTATATATTTTGGTATACTCACATCTATTGCATTTACAAGATATATGTGTGGTATACTCAGTCTTGTCCCACTTGCAAATATTATGTGTGGTATACTTCACATTAGTGTACTTTACAAGTATATATGTGTGGTTATTACTTTCAATCTATTTCACCTACAAGTATATTTGTTTGGTATACTCACGTCTAGTGCACTTACAAATATATATGTGTGTTATACTCATGTCTAGTGCACTTACAAATATATATGTGTGGCATACTCACGCCTAGTGCACTTACAAATATATATGTGTGGTATACTCGCGTCTATTGCACTTACAAGTATATATGTGTGGTATACTCACGTCTAGTGCACTTACAAATATATATGTGTGGTATACTCATGTCTACTGCACTTACAAATATATATGTGTGTATACTCACATCTATTGCACTTACAAATATATGTGTGGTATAGTCACGTCTAGTACACTTACAAATATATATGTGTGGTATACTCACGTCAATTGCATTTACAAGTATATATGTGTGGTATACTCACATCTTGTGCACTTACAAATATATATGTGTGGTGTACTCACATCTATTACACCTACAAGTATATTTGTGTGGTATACTCACATCTAGTGCACTTACAAGTATATTTGTGTGGTATACTCACATCTAGTGCACTTACAAGTATATATGTGTGGTATACTCACGTCTAGTGCACTTACAAATATATATGTGTGATATAATCACGTCTATTGCACCTACAAATATATATGTGTGGCATACTCACGTCTAGTGCACTTACAAGTATATATGTATGGTATACTCACGTCTAGTGCACTTACAAATATATATATATGTGTGGTATACTTACGTCTATTGCATTTACAAGTATATATGTGTGGTATACTCACATCTAGTGCACTTACAAGTATATATGTGTGGTATACTTTCATCTATTACACCTACAAGAATAATTGTATGGTATAATCACGTCTAGTGCACTAACAAATATATATGTGTGGTATACTCACGTCTTGTGCACTTACAAATATATATATGTGTGGTATACTCGTGTTCTATTTTGAAATTAACAAATTATATGTGTGGTTATACTCCCCGTCTAGTGCACTTACAAATATATATGTGTGGTATACTCATGTCTGTGCACTTACAAATATATATTTGTGGTATACTCATGTCTAGTGCACTTACAAGTATATATGTGTGGTATACTCATGTCTAGTGCACTTACAAATATATATTTGTGGTATACTCATGTCTAGTGCACTTACAAATATATATGTGTGGTATACTCATGTCTAGTGCACTTACAAATATATATGTGTGGTATACTCACGTCTAGTGCACTTACAAGTATATATGTGTGGTATACTCACGTCTAGTGCACTTAAAAATATATATATATATCTGTGGTATACTCACATCTATTGCATTTACAAGTATATATGTGTGGTATACTCACGTCTTGTGCACTTGCAAATATATATGTGTGGTATACTCACATTCATGCATCTAAAAGTATATATGTGTGGCGTACACACATCTAGTGCAACTACAGGTATATATGTGTGGTATACTCACGCCTAGCGCACCTAATATATATATATATATATATATATATATATGTTTATTTATATGCGTGTGTACATTATACTTATATCTAGATACTTATATCTAGTGCACCTAAAATAAATATGTGTGGTATACTCACATTCATGCAACTGAAAGTATTTATGTGTGGTATATTCACATCTAGTGCACCTACAGGTATTTACTTGTGGTATACTCACAGCTAGTAGATCTACAAGTATATATTTGTGGTATACTCACGTCTAGTGCACCTATATGTATATTTGTGTGGTATACTCACATGCAGTGCACCTACAAGTATTACTGTGTGGTATGCTCACATCTAGTGCCCCTAAAAATAAATATATGTGGTATACTTGCATCAAGTGTACCTACATGCATTTGTGTGTGGTATGCTTACGTCTAGTGCACCTACAATAATTTATGTGTGTTGTACTTACATCTATTGCACATCAAGTATACAATTGTGGTATACTAACATCTAGGGCCACATGTACTGTCTAGGTTTAAAACTCACTTAGTTGCCCATAGCAACCAATCAGAGTGCCCCTTTCATTTCATATAGGGCTCTGGAAAAATTAGAGGAGCACTCTGATTGGTTTCTATGAGCAACAAGGTGAGTTTTTGACCAAGACAGTTTTCATACATGTGGCTCCTAGTGCACCTACATGTATATGTTTGTGGTATACTCACATCTGGTGCACCTACGCGTATATATGACTGGTATAATCAGGTCTAGTGCACCTACAAGTCTATATGTGCATTACACTTATGTCTAGTGCACCAATGTGTATATTTGTCTTGCATACTCATGTCAAGTACACCTACAAGAACATATGTGCATGACACTCACGGCTAGTGGACCTACAAGTACATATGTGTGGCATATTCAGATTTAGAGAATCTACGAGTATATAGAGTGTGTAGTATAACTTCTAGCTCATTAGTATACATTTATACTTCATTTATTGCAATGTCTTTCTAAAGAAAAGATATCCAGTTTACCATAAAGTGATAAACTATCTAAAATAGTCTATTTATAAAAAATGTGTCTGTGCTTCAATCTAATAAGATGAAATGTAAGATTAGAAAAATGAATGACTTTCTTAACAGTGTGAAATTGCCTATGCATACCAGATTTGGAGAATAGCAGCACATTAATGCCTATTGCTAGGGGGTGGGAGGTTTTATATATTCATACACTTACTAGCTTTCTGACAGTGCTTCATATTTAATATAACAGCTGCCTTACAACTAAACACTTTCATGAAGCAGATAAAAGGGACATCACATCAAGATAGCTTTACAATAGTTGTATGCTGCTTTTTAGGTTGGACTGCAAAACTGCCAAGATCAGACTCTTGATTCCCTATACAGTATATAGGCTAAGAGACTATAGTTCTATAGCTCATTGATATAGGTTTTAACTTCATCAATGGGAAATCTAGATTCATTATCATATGGCTATTTGGTGTAAATACTATTGCTCCTTGTACATAGAGCCATTAGGGATGGAGAGTTGTCCAATTAGTGAGTGCAAATCCAAGGGTTACAAACAATGAAGCAGGAGATGAAAGCACCAGCTTGCTAGACCTTTATACTAACAGGCGGGTATCAGTGCCCATAGAAGTATCTTCTGCAACTTTCTACAAATGATTTAAAAATATCCCCATAGCTTGCAATGTATTTTAAGTCCCAGACAAAGGTTTCTTAGTGATACTTATGGCTTAATTTCTCTCCCCTTTTAAAAGGGTTCAGACTATAATCATCAGTAATATATCCATACACTTTCAGAGGAGAAGAAAAAAATGAAAAAAAACAAAAAACAAATGAGGCATTGCATTTTCAGGATACCTTCTATGTGTGACAAATCAAGGCCTCCTATAAATGCAATTAGAGTCTGGAATTTCCACACAGAGGCTGAGAAGCCATAACACTTATTTGGAAACAAATGGTGTTTTCAAGATTGAGAAATATTGCTATCAATCACAAAGCAAGTTAATTCTCTATAATAAGGCAGGTTTGGATGCAGGCTGATCCATTGTGGAATGCTTGTATCTAAAATTGATTACAAAGGCACTGAAAATGTATGCAGCCCTCCAAACCACTTATATGCTCTGATGCATTAATCTCAATTGTAAAGAGAGCTTCATAATGCTTGCTATGAAATAATATGAAATAAATCAGACTTTATAAGGTACATCAATTAATCAATGTTTTCTCAGAACCTAGCTAATATGTTTTACATAGGGTCGTATTAAAGGGCCCTAGTGCGTATTGTGTAACTCTTCCTGTATTAGAGGGTGTTGCTTTATATAACTCACATAACCTGTGAACTCACACAATAACAATGTCCTTCTTTCTTTAGTGGAAGTTAAAAGTGGTACATTATAGCAATGATTCACAAGCAGCAAAAAAATAAAATAAACAAAAAATCTTACTAAATAAATAAAATTGAAAGAGAAAGGGAGAAAAAAGGATAAATGATAGACAGACAGAAAGAAAGAAAGATAGATAGATAGATAGATAGATAAAAAAGGATTGGCAATAGATATATAGATAGATAGATAGATTATATATTTATAGATAATAGATATACAGACGATAGATTGATAGATGGGTATATTATATTTTGATAGAAAGACCAATAGATAGAAAAAGATAAAAAAAAGTTAGATGATAGACAGACAGAGAGACAGACAGATAGATAGATACATAGATAGAAAAAGATATAAAAAATACCGATTGGGCCACATAGATGACAGAACGGCAGAACGATGATAGATAGATAGATAGACAGACAGACATAGATAGATAGATAGATAGATAGATAGATAGATAGATAGATAGATAGATAGATAGATAGATAGATAGATACAGATATAAAAATATTGATAGGGCCCATTCATACATGATAAATCAATAGATAGATATAAAAGATATAAAAATACCTATTGGGCCACAAGGATGATAGACGGTAGACTGATAATAGATAGATAAAGTATTTTCCTGTATACAAAACATAATAGAGTATATATTTTTGTATATTTTTTTCTATGTGATAGACTTGGACAGGTGTCACTGAAGAGTAAACAGCTTTTTACTACCAAGGCTAGGAAACATCATGTTACATAAATACTATAGTAAAGCTGTGCCTTCTTATTTGGTTTTAAATACATTCGGCATTGTGTAATAGCCGCCTTGTAATTTTGTGATAACAGAATTAAACTCCCTATGAACTCTCTCCACAGAGGTATCTGTTCTGAAGTCAGTGCTGTACATACAGTCTATCAGTCCTTCCACAGAATAATGTGACAGAGCTACACTATTTCCTTCTCCTCTTCAAATGAATATGTTTTATTATGACTTACAATGTGAGCTTGAGTCTTGTTCTCTGTATGATACCTCCTAAGTTATTACTATGAAATATAATTACTGTAGCTCTGTGGGGCTTAACAGAAGTACTAGCCTCAACTGGCTAAATGGATTATACATGGAAAGTTTGTCTTTCTCGATGATATAAGTAGAACAGGAAAGGAAAACACAACTGCTAGAAAAAGCGAAATATGTAACTATATTAAAGAACTATAAATAGAACCCCATTTAAGGTAACAGATTGAAAAGTGGCCATATAAACTAATGTTGTCCTACACATGTTTAGATTATAAGACATCTGTGCCTGTGTTTGAGTAATATTAATTACTGTTCATTTTATTTATTTCCTTAGTCATATTTGGCCTGCGAACAATATGTGGCGTATGGTTTAAAGTATAGCACATTATATGTAAGAAACTGTTGCTGGTGTCAATACGGTCCTCAATCCCAATGCGAATGTTAATTCTATAAATAATCTTATCTGCCATTTCAATAGTGAATTGTTGAAATAATTAAAGGGTATAAGTAAAGCAAAAAAACAAACATAAATGTAGAATTAAAAATATGAAATAAAGAATGAACAAGGCCTGTTAGTAGTTCGGAATCTGAGGTTGTTGGCGAATCGTCATGTATGTATCACAGCGAAGCTTCTACCTCTACAACACTTAGAATATTCATTTCCATAGGCAGAACATACAGCAGGAACTACATACTGTACTTTTTTCAGGCAGCACAGCACCACTTAGCTAAGCTGCAAACTTCTGAACTGCAATTGGTCGTTAAGACACATGGAGGGTTGCAGAGAGCAAAGGAGATGGCAAATACATGAAGCCGTTGATATTAGCTTTACATTCTGCTCTATATAATGATCTGTAGACTGTACTTATCATTAACCCTTTACCTGAAGAACCGCCACGGCTGCTTTTCTGTAATGGTCAGCTGTATAACTGAAGCGTAACATTACTCCACAAGAGTTTTAGAAAGTTATCTAAACTCCAACTTACAAGA
This sequence comes from Phyllomedusa bahiana, assembly GCA_025379985.1. Taxonomy (NCBI): domain Eukaryota; kingdom Metazoa; phylum Chordata; class Amphibia; order Anura; family Hylidae; genus Phyllomedusa; species Phyllomedusa bahiana. The sequence continues at coordinate 123,926 of JAODAL010003793.1, read as the reverse complement.
GAACACACCAAATACAACTAGATATATTCTCATGCTAGGAATAAAAGACCACCCACTAAATTTCCAAATCCCTAGTTTATGCTCCATGCACACATCAGGAGAGACACCCATCTGTATAAAGATTCTGCTAGCCTGATTACAATGGGCACTTGCTCTGGACACTAGATGTAAGGAAGCCAAAGAAATGTTTTAAGGTCAAGTGCAAACAAAGAAGAAAGCAGACAGCAGATTTAGATTATATGTGAAAGGGCCTAGAGTGACCTTTGCAAGAGATAGGTAATCTAATGGAAGTTTTTATCTCCAGCCTCACTTTTATGATGTATATCTGGACCTTTTATAAAGCACTGAAGATATGGTACACTTTAGAGCATGGCTTACCCTAGATCAAATGCAAAGGGTACTATATGATATATAATAATACACAGAGGAGTGCTGATTGTTGTTCTGCACATGTGACCTGCGTAATGGTATAGCCATATACATCCCATCTGTAATAAAGCTGCCAGGTTAAGTCTGGGTGTATTAACACTGCATGTGCTCCCAACTGATTGATTTGTTCCCTTGTTCCGGAACAAAAACACGTAAGACTTCCCTCTCCCACACCAATCATCCTTCTAGTGTTGTGTTGACAAAATACACTAGTTCTTTCTAAATCAGCGCTGTTTTACTGCAATTAGCAGAAATCAAGCAGCGATGTCAGGGCTGTTTCACAATAAAATCCCTCTTTGTCCTACATACAAGGAAATGAACTTTCTAGCAAGAAAGCAGCAGCTGTGGTGATATTGACACATCTCTTCCCAGCAGGGTTAAGGTCGGGATGATCACATGCTGACATCCACTCCTTGCAGACTCTTATTGACTAGAAAGCCAGTTAACAGCTATGTTAACCTCTTCTTGACTGCTACATGGACAAACCCTGCTTACATTTGTATGGACTGTGGATTTATAGTAAAGCTTTCTGTACTGCTTCTTTTATTATTTTTTTTTAGGTTCCAGAACTGCAGCCAAAAAGATGACCTGAATCAATGGTGAGAACAACTGTAAATCAATCAGGTGCACTACATTCTATAAGGTAAGGAAAGGCATTTCTGGGAATTTGGGTGATTGAAGCCCTCTCTCTCTCTGACAGCTCACTTGGGTTAAGTTCCATGTGTTGTACTGAGTTGCACAGCAGGTTGTTCGGTACCCATTCCAGAGTTGCAGCCAATATTGAAAGGCTACAGGTTTCTAGTAATCATTCCCAAACATATGGACCACTCTCCTCTAGTTGTATCAAGAGGCTTGGGTCATGTGGCATCAGTCCTGCCCTTTGCTTTAGAAATGTCAGAAAGATCAATGGCACCATCTATCCCTACAATCCACCCCTGAACGCAGACTACTCCTAAACTTCCAGAGGGATGGAGAAAGTATCTGCTACAAGATACAGACATGAGCACCTCCCCTGCACCTCATCATAATGCCAAATCCACACTGACAAGCAGAAGGCTACCTAGGGATGCATGTGTTACAATGTCACTAAACAATGTGCACTCCAAAAGTAAATATGCCACTTACCTTCTCCTGTCCTAACACTTCTCTCTAGGGGGATCCAAACATCATGCAAGTTTTGGGATGCTGAATGGAAGATCAATACAAACAGGGGGATGAATTGAAGGGGTGAAACTTGTGCTCAGTTCCAGCAGCAGCCACCTATCCTGTAGCAGTTCTGCCAGCAGCTAGTCCACACTTGGTTGTTGGTCCTGTATGGGAGTTGTTTCTTCAAGCCTGGGACCACACACCCCCCCTTCTACAGACCCTAGGTCATATGACAAGCCTGGAGAGCCATGTAACAGTATAGCTGAGAGTAGTTGTCCAGGCTGGGAGCAGCTCCAGCAGCCACTGCCAGGCATACACGTGAAGCAGCTGCTGCTTCTGCTTCTCCCCAGCAGCCTAGCATGCTCCTCCCCAGCACAGAGCAAGGAGGGAGCCCAGCATCCTCTAAACACTGCAACCAGCAGCAGCCTGCATATTTATAATCTCCCTCGGCTGCTCAGCAGGAATGCTACTTTTCTACGTCCTTATCAGAGAGGGAGGAAAGATGTGGGCATATATATATCTTAAGAAAAGCCAGTCTGATTTTATTTGTGCTGCTGTTTGCAGGATTTCCCCATGGTTCGCCTATCCCTTTCTCACTCCCCCTGTCGGCGTCTGCTAATGCAAAGTACCGATGCTCCCATGCTGTGTCCAATCAGTGCATCTACTACTAGTGCAATGATTTAGGGGTCATCCATGAATAACACTTCATGCTGATGAATGGCTCTTTGCAGCCTCCTTCCCTGATGAGGGTGTCTGCTTGCTGCTGATTGCAAACACTAATGAACTTACAGCTTCATTAGCTGGGCTTTCTTGCCAGCAATATTGTGGTCTGAGCTGTGTGTGACTCCTGTAAATAAAAAGAACAGAAGCCCACGAAAAAAAAGAGAAAAGTGGCTTCTCTCACTACCTGAGGGGCATAGAAAGCTATTTTGCCCCACAAAGAAGCCGGACAGGGGATGAAAAGCCAGTGACAGCCACTTTGGTCATTTTTCAACAAATCAAATGTAAAAATTCAAAGGAAGCACCAGCTCACAGTAGAAGCAGGCAATTAGCTGTGGGTTTGTACTGTAAGCCTGCTCTCTACTGTACCAAAGAGGAAAAAGACATTTTCTCTCCAGGGGAAGCTGCAATATGTTGCAGACCCATGGAAACTACAGTAATAGCCTAAGCCGGTTGACAAATCTCAGATAAACAGATAGGCAAGGGCACAGGAAAAAGAGTCACATCCCAAAGCGATAAGAGCAATACACCTATCAACAACTAAAGGGGTTCTATAGCATTAACACACAGGGCTTGAATAACAGATCATGTGTAACCTATCAATTTAGCAAAGCATGTAATATTAAAATCTAATGACTCCTTGCATTTACAATTCTTATCATATCTAGGAAATTGCTATCATAGCAATTACATATTACGTGCTTTGAAGCAATTATTGCAATAATATAGTTTAATATGGCTTAATACTATACTATAGCTCTAAAATCCAGCAAAATCCGGTATATTGTTCACATTGTAACTGGTTATAAATGGAGTATATTAGGCAAATACTTGAATTTACTAATAGCTAATAAAAGGGACAGTCACACTGTGGCCATCCATACACATGAGATATCTGTCTGCAGAGCCAAATGAGCATGTTTATTTCAGTAGTAAGAGGGATGCAAGCCCTTGCCAGACATGGTGGCTTATCTCCTTGCACAAGAAAGGATCAGGCATCTTGGAATCCAAAGTTATTCCCAGGCGCTTGCCTTAAGGGCCAGTACTGTTGTAAAAGGGGAACATAGTATATTTATCTGTGTGTCCAAATCTAACATTTTCCTCCACAGACTATAAGGATAAGACATTGATAACCAATCCTGGAGGTTTACAATCCATGATACCACAGCTTCAAAATACCAGCATTCAAACACAAGACCTGCTATAACATTAAATCCCATTATTATTTATTAAAATGGATACAGCATAGAAACAACACAGCAATAATAATATGCATATACCATGTGCAGTACCATTAGAGCACACACTGTATGCTTGGACCATTGCTCTTTAGCATACAATGATGTCAGAAGATATTAAAAATAATTAATCTGTACTTAGTTATCATCAGGCTCTGCCGCACACTGCATACATTTTCCCAGGGACCATAACTCATAGACCAAACAGCTTATAGCACCATTTTGCATGTATCCCAGGGAGAATTTTGCCTAAGGTCAGTACATTCTCTCATGATGGGTTCAAGCACAGTACATCCAATGTCATTAATATTAAAACATACTTGCAAATAATAAAAACTTGACTTTACTCTTTCTCTTTGCTCAGTCTTAGAAAAGGGGTCCCGAGTGGAGAAGCCACCTCTGTAAGGTTATGTGCTCTAACAAAGCATATTACCAGGGGTTGTTCTTATGAAGACCATTCTTTTATAATAGATAAATGTTACGCTACTGAATACTCTTGGGACAAAAGAAAAATCATTTGACAATAGCATACTAGATGATGAAATACAAGGTAAAACTGACACTGAAATGGAGTTGTGTACAATAGCAAACAATAAACTGAACTGTAACAAACAATGTCAGAAAGGTGCTTCGAAGTCATATCAATTCTGGGGATCCTTGAAAAAGTACCTAGATGTGCACAATGAAAGCATAATTTTACCTATGTACATTTTACCAGTCAGACTAAGTTCATGGATAAAGCTAAACCTCCAATTTCTGCTGTATTGGCCAGCACATTCACACATATATTTCCTCTATTATTGAGAGGCTACATAAACCTGCCTGTTCATCTAAACGATTTGGATTTGTGGGTAAGTTTTACTCTATGGTCTATTTATATATGTGTTTGTTTTAACAGCACTAGCATTACTGTACCTTCGGCATTGTATTTTGACCTTTGTGTCTTTATGTTGACATACATATCTGTATAATTTTGGTGATTCATCAGGCTTGGGTGTTCGTGTTTTTGTGGGTGTTTTCTGGTATCTTTGATGTATATTTTATTATTCGTATGTAATTAATACATTTATTTTCATCAAAAATATCTTGGTGGTTGTCTACTTCTCCTTTTTGATGCCTCTACCTATCTCCCATTGCCTTCCAATCCTAGGAATAAGTTCCAACACCAAATGGATATTCTACTGGAAGAAGGCCTAACATTAGGGATTTTCAATGATAGACAAATACAACAACTATCACTCCATTACTATATGGTCTTCCAAAAATTCACAAACAAGTAATTCCTTCTCCTATGAGACCTATAGTATCAGGAATAGGTTCTATGTGTGAGGTGCTATGTGAATGGTTGGATGCTTTACTTCAGCCACTTATCACTAGAGTTCCTGGTTTTCTTCGGGACACTTCAGGTGTTCTTCGCAATTTGTCAGATAGAGTTTATTGCACACATTTCAGTTGGTTGAGTTGTGACGTAGAGTTGTTATACACATCTTTTCCTCTACATATAGCAATTTTGCCATTACGCTTTCATTTGGAATGCTATAGCTCTTACTCAGATGATTTGCAACATTATATTATTCTTGTAACTACAGTTTTGATGACACATAACTTTTTCATATATGATTGTAAATATTACTTACAAATGAAGGGAGTTTCCCTGTGGGGTAACTTTTCTCCATCACTTGCTAATTTGGTCATGTCATGGTGGGAGGAGTTTTATATCTATATGGAAAGCAATCCTTTTGTTGAAGATGTGGAGTGGTATGGCAGATATATTGATGACCTCCTCATTCTGCCATACCACTCTTCATCGACTATCTTAATAATAAAGCCTGCAATTTGAGATTGACGTATTACACTAATTCATCCAAAATTTTGTCTCTTGATCTAGCCTTGGAGGATATATCTGACTGTAACGTTGTTAGTTCTACTTTTCGTAAGGCAACCTCAGGAAATACCATCCTACACTTCAGAAGCAGTCATTCTCGCCATACACATTTGGCAATAACAATAGGTGAACTGACGCGTGCTAAAAGAAATTGTTCTGATATGGAAGCATATAACAAAGAAGCAGCAGTAATATGCTCATGTCTCAGAAGTAGAGGATATCTGAATTGGGAACTTACCAGGACAAAAAATATTTGCTTGGAAATCTAGAGATGAATTGTTACACAATAATAATAATTGGCAGTTGTCATTGAGTAAACAGGATCACAATACCCCTGTACTTTTGTTAGAACATTCCAAATATTTCACAAAAATGAAATCTATTGTTAATAAATACTTACCTCTTCTCTGTGACGATCACATTCTAGAACAAATAGTGGGCAATGGCTGCAAAGCTGTTTCCAAGCGACCTTCAACTGTTGGGAATTTTCTTTCTCCTAATTTGTTTTCTTCTGTTAATAGCTCTATCACATTGCTCACTACCAAGAGTTCTTATAAATGTGGACATTTTCCTTGTAGAACTTGACTTGCAACTTTATGTATGCTACTAAAACTATTTCCTTACCAGGTATGCAAAAACCATATATTATTCTATAGTACATTAATTGTAATAGTATCAATGTAGTATACATGATAGTTTGTAGCACTTGTGATCATAAATATATTGGTTGCACTAGTCGAAAGCTCAAACAACGATTTTTAGAACACTTAAATGATATCACGACTGCAGCCAACTGTAACATCTCCAGTGTAGCCAAACATTGTAGAGACTGTCATAACTCAGGAATTAATTCATTGAAACTGGTTGTGTTCGAACAAGTGAAATTATCACCTAGAGGTGGATATATTAGAAAATGCTTGTTGGAAAGGGAGGCATATTGGATACTAACCATGAACACAATGTCCCCATTTGGTCTTAATTTATGTAGGGAAATGACATATATGATATATCAACTGTTTGCTTTTATATATTATTTAATTATGCTTATGTGATCTTACTGCCCTGGAGCAGTACCGCTCACTGTAATGATCTGGTCTGCTACGCGATATTAAGATTTTTAAGGTTTTCTCCTATTCTTTTCTGACATGACTTGTCACTCTGTTTACAGCCCATCACCCATGCTACGGTAGCGTGTGCTGTTGTGGGTGCATCACGTCATGCGGAGTTTCGTTCTTTGTATTCCGGAGGTTTGTTACTGAATGGGAGTTGCCTGTCAATTATGCGTGTGATGTCTGAATTGGTAATTATGGTGGCGATTTGCTGTACACTTGGACGCAGGTGAGTTGCGTTATTGTCATTGTGGTGATATCTATAAATATATAAACATTTGAACTTCTATTATGCCTTGACAAAGATCCACTGCTGATCGAAATGCGTTGGCTGGGCTATGTGTCCTGACCCTGCAATGTCTTTTTACATGCATTTGAAATAAAGAGTACTTTTTATACGGAGTGCGAGATCCCACGGTTGTTTCTTCTCTGCAACATTTGCACATCACAGAGTGCATTATACGAGCACCTACAAAGGAGGTCAGCTGGTAATGAACTTGTCCCTTTTACATTGGTTGCCTACTACCCCTGATATGTATTTTAGCTTAAATGTAGTTCAGTCTATATACAGTATGTGGTTTATGTCACTATGCCCAAGTCTTTTTAGTTTATCTATTATTGAGTGTATTGAGCGTAGCCAATTTGCTCCTTTTCTTTGTGGAATCTATGGCAATAATGAACAAAGTCCATATGTGTTGCTGATGGAACGTAAATAGATGAAACTATGAGTTATTTATGAGAATTTATATAAAAATATACTGTATAAATGGTCAGTAGAGAAAACTAGCTAAGGGTCGACCTAGACCTTGACTACATGTGAAACCTCTGAATATAACAAAAAGATGAAACTGGAAGCTTCTACCTTTGTCTTTTGATGGCTTTGGGGGATGGTTCTGTCCACAGTTTGCAGATTCGGCTATTCCCCTTAACCATTGAATAGCACACCTTCCACCCGAAAACCACGCAGAAGATTGTGCATGTTCCAAGTTTTACGGAAGCTAGCAGTATAAAAATCCACCTAGTAGAAAACCGTGCAGTGTAGACTACTGGGCGGATTGTCTATTATAGTGTATGTGGTGAATTGACAGTTGGTTTTCAGATGGTTTTCAAATCCGAAAACCATCTGAAAATCCGACAAAAAACCCCTGCCATTTTGAAATACCCTAACCGCTCTACCAGCTACCATGGACACATTAAATAACAAATGGCCTCGTGGGGCAAAATGACCACTGGGCAGCATCAAATACTAGAGCATGGTTCAATTTTAAACTCTGAGTCTCTTGTGTTGGTTAAAGGTCTCACCGTCATCACAGAAAGGATTATATCCCTTTAGGCTACGTCTACATGGCAAGGACAAAATACTTTTCAGATTCTAAAGAGAATCTGGCCAGTATTTTACAATTAGTTTTTGCTTTTTGGCGCAGTTTTTGTCACATTTTTTGCCGAGGTTTTCAGATTCCGGACACCCTATTCAATTGAACAGTACTATAATCCGCTGTTTTTCAAGTGATATACACCGGATTATAGAACATGTTCTTTTTCAAGTTTTTTTTCAAAACCGGCAATTTTGAAATCTGACCTCAGAAAATCCGAATTGTGTAGATTACAGCTCGGATGTTCTATTGAGGTCTAAGGGGATGATTTACAGTTTGATTTTTAGGGATTTTAAATAACAAATCTGCTTAAAAATCCGACAGTATTTTACTGAGGTGTAAACATAGTTTTAGAATAAATTATGAGACTGTGGAATAGATCTCTAGAATCCAAACCTGCAATGCTGGTGTAATTTAAGTGAAAACATCTGAAGGTAACCAGGGGCGTAGTTAAAGATGCATGGGGCCGGGTGCAAAACTTAAGTTTAGCCCCCCCTTACCTCTGGATAATGGCTGTGGACCAATACTTTTTAACCCCTTAAGGACCCTGGACGTATGAGTACGTCCCAGGGTCCATAAGGGGCTTTGCAGGGGGATCGCTAAGTTTTTTTTCACAATTTGTCCCACTTGGAATTTTTTTGCGGTTTCCCAGTATATTCTATAGTATAGTGAATAACACCATTAGAAAGTACATCTTGTCCCGCAAAACAAAAGCTCTCATGTGTCTAGGTAGGTGTAAAAATAAAAAAGTTATGGCTCTGGGACGACGAGGAGGGAAAAACGAACGTGTCAACAAAAAAAAAAACGCCGGGTCCTTAAGGGTTTAAAAACAGGCTCCCTACTTGGTGTGAGGGATAGTTGTGGTGTAGCGTGCTTCAGGAAATTATTTTTAATTAAAGGGATTATCACATACAAGAAAATTAATTTTAAATGGGACCAGGTAGCGGAAAAAAAGAAAAAGAAATTATGCATCCAAAGCACCAACCCCTCATTGCCCTCCCCCCAAAAAAAAAAAAAAATTGTTGGGTGAACAGGAAAAAAAATACAATTGCACTTTTGTTTTTTGGGTTTAGTTTTTGTTGGAGTTTATACCGTGCAGTTTAACGTTATCGACGTTATCTGTATTCTGCAGGTCACTACATATACAAGGGCCAAAAAACTTCACCACTATATAGTGAATAATACCATCATAATGTTACTGACGAAACCCATATATGAAGACCAATGATATCAATAACAACATTATACAAAGACCAAATAATACCACAACATGCCACTACCATATAGTGACTAGTACCGCCATAATGTTACTGACAAAATCACTATACAAGACCAATAATACCGCCACATATCACCATTTTTCACCACTATAAAGTGACTAACGCCACCAAACTGTTATGGACCAAAAATACTGCCACATACTGTCTGCATGTCATGGACCGAAAAAAATAATACCAAGACAGATATTGCCAAATAAAAGCAATATACAAAGACCAAATAATACCGCCACATATCACCACCATAAAGAGACTGAATAAAACCACTGTACTGTTACTGAATATAAACCATTACACTAAGACCACTATTACCGCCATACAGTGATGAAGTTATATTTTAAAAAACTGGACTTTTACGGACGCGGCGATACCAATTATGTGTAACTTTTTCTAACATTTTTATCCTTTCATTTATAAAATGGCAAAAGGGAGATGTTTTGAACCTTTTTTTTTTTTTATTTTGACATCTTTTTTATTTTACTTGTAGTCCCCCAGGATACTTGGCAACAGGGGTTTGATCAGTTGTACATTGTTCTGCAGTAATGAGATATTGCAGAACAGTATACAACAATAGCTATGCAGGGTGCAATATAAGTAGTATCATGACATCCGTGGAGGTCTTCATCAGGCCTCTGGCTGTCATGATGACCACTTGCCACCCAGCAATCTCGTGGTAGTGGACTGGAACGGTGCACAACACCGTTACTTAATCCTTTAGATGCTACGGCCTCATGTACCGCTGCATCTAAAGGGTCAAAATGATCAGGACAAACAGAGCAGCATACCACACTAAGACTTAAAGCCTATCTAGCATGGTATGATGGTATTTGTAGTTCCATAGCTGCTGCTGTGGAACTACAAGTCCCAGAGTGTGCCTGCCACACTGGTCAATGTGAATGATGTATTTGATGGTGGGTGATGGCTGCTGCCTGGGAGTCAGAGCAGTGCTTGGTGTTCTCTACAAGTCCCAGCATGTCAGCCACACCACAGTTCAGTAACAAGGTATCCATTACAGAACACAACATATATGTGTATATATTATATATATATAAATATATATATATAACTATAGTATATATATATATATATATATATTATATATATATATATATATATATATATATATATTAATATATATTGATTCCTCGTGATGGATATGACTATGATCCGAGTCTATCCAAAAAAGACAGTCCCAATCGAATTGCAAAATAGAAGAATTGTAGCTGCACTCACCAGTTCCTTTTTCTATAGAACTTTAGTCAAGCGTTGAGGAAGCATCTGATGACGTGAAACGGTCATAGGCTGTGTTAGTGTCTCTCCATGCCTGTTTGCTCGTGTGCCCGTATTATGTGGAAAGTTGAATAAAGGTCTATAGAAAAAGGAACCGGTAAGTGCAGCTACAATTCTTCAATTCTTCTATTTTGCAATATATATATATACTGTATATATATATATATATATATATATATATATATATATATATATGTATATAATGTGGCTGTAATGTGTCTCTGTGTGTATATATAGTGTGCCTCTGTCATGACTGACTGTGAGCTGCTGCTAACACTTACTGTGTAAGTCCCGATCACTATCCCAGCAGAAGGTGGGTGATGGCTGCTGCCTGGAAGTTGGAGCAATGCTTGGTGTTCTCCCCCACGACCACCTTCCTCCAACCCCTCCCGGAAAGCTCTGAGAGACAGACTATCCCACTACTTCCTGCTCCTGTGAAGACAGCACCTCCGCGAGATCTGCTGCTGCCTGGCAGGCGGGTTTAGCGCAGCCAGTGGCTGAGACGGTCGCTGGGTCTATGTGACCTAGCAATCGTAGCTGAGTGCTGTCGGGGAGCCTATGGGCCCCCCTGGCTCAGGCGCCTGGTCGCAAGTATGACCACTGCGACCCCTGTAGCTACGCCACTAAAGGTAACGATGGAAAATATACAATTTCTTACACCAACTTCTCCCACTGTTAAATGAGTTGTTTTAATGTTACAACTATATTATAAAATTACTGTATTTACATATGGTTTATTCATTTACTTTGTTCTAAGTCTCCATGTAAAAAGTGCAATTTCTTAAATCTTTAGCCCACTGTATGATTGCGTTTAGATATTTTGATATAACAGTATCTTAACTTTTTCCATGTAACTTTTGTGCAATGAAATAATGAGGGAAAGTTTCAGGGTGGTCTATGTAACAACTATATTAAGTTCCCATGGCTTTCGGTAGCAGTTTGGTCATTTGTCTTTGATCATACCACTGCAGGAATAGTTGGACTTGATAATTGGCTTCAAGTTGTGATTTTAAGTGGAAAGGAGACTGTACCACTTTTCTATTTTTTGTTGTTATTTTAAAAGGTGAATTTTGCTTAACAGTGTTTGTAAAATGTATAAAAGAGCTTTTAGCTGAGTGTGATAAACATTATTGGGTTGGGAGCTTCATTTTCTGTTTGTGCCTGCTATGTAAGTAGAAATTGTGGATGATGATGACAATTAACCACCATCACCTGGTGCAGTATTGTGTACATGCCACATCAAGCGCTGAGTACTCAATGAATAGTTTCAGGCTCTAGAAAATGTGGAAAACAAATAAGCAGAGTCTTGCTGTAATTCTTTTCACAGAAATAAAAGGCTCCACAAAAATTATAATTCTGTTAAAAACAGCATGACAAGTACAACCGTGAATTTACAAGACAAATAATATTGCCTTTAATGGGAGCGGGCAGCAGCTGTTTAGCTGAAGGCCGCCTTAGCATTCCTCCATGTACATGGACTTAGAAAACCTTGAACTAACACTAAACTTAGCCAAAGCTCAGACAAATAAACATACATCAACCAAAGTTATTCTGTGGGCAATTTTATTTCATCTTGTCTCCTGTACTTGCATGTTTTCGCTTGTCATTATTTTTTTTATTATGTAACAACTATACTCTGGGAGTAGACTGCATATTTTACAATTCATTTTATACAGATTTTAGGGATTTATGAAAACAGCATAAGAAGTGTTCAACTATGCTGTTACTTTTAAAGATTTGGGGGAAGGTGCCACACATTTTTGGGCATACCCTACACATCTTATCTATAATGGAGAGAATCATAAAATTGAGTTTTTAAGACATATTGTATTGCAGTTTCCAAATATTCTATCTCTGTCTCTTGTTGGTCTTCAAAGAAATGTTGTGACTGTGATTTATTAAATGTGAGTACATCTCTGACATTTTTGGAAATATTGTTTTATATCTTTTCTTGGGACAATATTGAAGATATGCCAGTTTCATACAATGTAGTCGAAGTATTCAGTGTACAGATTGTATAACTATGTAAATTTAGTGTGCCCTCAAAATAACACCCCTAAGTGAAAATGGTTAAATTATGCCCAATTTTCCATTTTCCCTCCCCAGTATCATGTATCATGTTAGTATTACATGGAAGCAGGTTTGTTAAATCTGCTGTTATCGCTCTCACACTCTCATACCGGTCACTGGAAGTTCAACATGGCACCTCATGGCAAAGAACTCTCTGAAGATCTGAAAATAGAATTGTAGCTTTACATAAAAATGGTCTCGGCTATAAGAAGATTGCCAACAACCCGAAACCGCGCTGTAGCACGGTGGCCAAGACCATACAGCAGTTTAACAAGACAAGTTCCACTCAGGTCAGGCCTCGTTATGGCCGACCAAAGAAGTTGAGTGCATGTGCTCAGTGTCATATCCAGAGAATGTCTTTTCAAAATAGACATATGAGTGCTGCCAGCATTGCTGCAGAGGTTAAGAAGGTGGGGAGCCAGCATGTCAGTGCTCAGACCATATGCCACACACTGCATCAAACTGGTCTGCATGGCTGTCGTCCCAGAAGGAAGCCTCTTCTAAAGATAATGTAGAACAAAGCCTGCAGTATGCTTTAGACAAGCAGACTAAGGACATGGATTACTAGAACCATGTAGTGTTGTCTGATGACACCTAGATAACCTTATTTGTTTCAGAGGCTGTCAAGCATTTGTGCCAGGAGAGGAGTACAATTGTGTTTTTACTACAGTAAAAAGACAATTGTGTTTCACCTACAGTCAAGCATGGTGATGAGTGTGTCATGGTTTGGGGTTGCATGATTGCTGCCGGCTTTGAAGAGTTATGGTTAATTGAGAGAAACATGAATGACAACATATACTGTGACATACTGTAGCAAAGCATGATCCCTTCCTTTCGAAAACTGGGCCGCAGGGTAGTATTCTAACATGAAAACGACCCCAAACACACATCCAAGATGACCACTGTCTTGCTAAAGAAAATGAGGGTAAAGGTATTGGACTGGCCAAGTATGTCTTCAGACCTAAACCCCATTAAGCATTTGTGGGGAATACTCAAATGGAAGGTGGAGGAGTACAAGGTCTCTAACATCCACCAGCTCCAGGATGTTGTCACGGAGGAGTAGAAAAGGATTCCAATGGCAACCTGTTATGTTCTAATGAACTCCATGCCTAAAAGAGTTAAAGCAGTGCTGGAAAATAATGGTGACTACACAAAATGTTGACACTTTAGGCATGATTTGTCCATTTTCATTTAGGGGTGTATTCACTTTTGTTGCCAGTGGTTTAGACAATATATGGCTGTGTCTTGAGTTATGAATTCAATTTATGCAGTCCTACTTATCATGCTGTTCACATTTTGACATCATGAGGCAAAGACAACACCTTACAATTGATCAACAGTAGCTTGCCATTGCAAGGCTTCAATCAGGATGCTCTCAGACGGAGGTGGCTGCTGAGCTTAGAGTGTCACAGAGTGTCATCAGTAGATTGCAACAGAGATATAGAGAGACTGGAAGAGTCACAGAAAAGCAAAGAAGTGGACGTCTTTTGGCTGCATCACACACTGATGACCGCTTTGTTGTAAACAATGCCCTGCAGAAGCAAATGATGAATGCCACACAACTCAAGGCACATTTAAGGGAAGAAAACCAAGTGTCACATCAGACAATACATAACCATTTACATCAGTGTGGTCTGGGTGCTAGATGACTGGCAATGGTGCCTTACCAGTACCTGACCTGACTGATGCTTAGTGCTCTCCTTGATATCTTCAGCATCATTAGTGGCCATCATTTCTGCTTGGAGTGAATAGACTGAGGATCACTTGTCCCTCATCCAGCGTAGATGCTCCCTTCCCCATGCAAGATGATGATGCCTGTGTCTGGTTGTGTGGTCAAGAACGCTTGCTGGTCATCTAGCACACAGTATGTTAACAGTATCGAATGGTCTGCTGTAACATTTGGGTGCCTTTTATCTCCCATAAATGTGCTTGGAGTTTTATGGCATTCCTCATCCGGTTCCGCAAGACATTGCTTACGATGAAGCGGTCATCAGAGTTTGATGTAGCCAAAGGTCGTCCACTTCTTTGCCTTTCTGTGTCTCTTCCAGTCTCTCTGTATCTCTTGCTACTTGCTGATACTATGACACTCTAAGTTCAGTGGTCACTTGCATATGAGAGCATCTTGTTTGAAGCCTTGCAATGGCAAAGTGTTATAAGGTGTTGTCTTGGTCTTATGATGTGAACAGCATGATGAGGAGGACTATTTATATCCCACTTCAAATTGATCCCCTAAATTTATTGGGTGATTTAGGGATCAAACACCTGGTGTGAATTTTGCCATTAAGCACCTTGTTATAGATTAGCAAGTTGTGCAAAAAGTACTGAAACTTGAATAGTTGGACATGTGCATCTTAAAGTTATGAAATGGTCTCATTTATTTCATGTAAAAAAAAAAAAATCAAAAATTTACCAAAAGCCAAATATCCCTAACCTTTTGTGAGTAGTGTATGTGGGGAGTTGACATCTAATTGTTTATACTGCAAAGAACACTGTAGCTTACACTCATTAGCTGGGGTGTGGGATGAAGGAGACTGATGCTCTGCCACCTACTCAGTAGTATAATGGAGAGCGGCAGCACTCACATCAAAGCCCTGTAAATAAATGTATGGCATAGAGCAAACATATGGAGAATGGCAGGAGCAAATGGGGGAAGAGGAGGGAGAAAGAGACTGTCTCATCCAAATTTATATACAGTATCTAGATTACATTAATTGTCCTGGGACAAGAATTCTGCCCTTAAGTAGATGCATTTTCTGAGACTCTTAGTGCACATTTTCATAAAATTGTAATGGCCCATCCACCAATAGCAAGGTAACCTCATTTCAGATGGGGGCCTAATCTATACAATCTCAGCTCTCACGGTGCCTTCCCAGGAATCCATACTTTCAAGGGGAATAGGGTCCCAGCTATACTCTTTTCTGACTAAAAACAACCGGAATTAATGGGTGGAGTGCAGGGCCAAAATGGAGGTTACATGATTAACCGATTAGGATGTAGTTGTGTGAAAAAGTTTTTAATATATATATATATATTTATATACATATATATATATATACATATATATATATATATATACATATATATATATATAGTATATATTATATATATTATATATATTTTATATATATATATATATACACACACAAAGAGGGAAAGATAGGGCAAATTTATTGGGATCCCATTTGTGTAATTAGCAAGAGAAAAATCATGAGGTCCAAAACATAACTTATTTAAAGGTGACCTACTGTTGTATAAAAAATATGTATTAAAGACTCTTTGGTGAATATTGAAAACCAGTTTACAATATGATGGCTATTATAGGGCCTGAGGAGGTGGCACATGACACTGATACAGGGAATCTCTCTTTGTGTTAAATACCTTCTTTTTAAGGGTTTGTCTCATGAAGGACACTTGAATATTATAGAGAGAATCCTTCACTCAGGACACCATCCCTATTTTCCCTTCTACAAACAAGAATGGAGAGATGCTCTGTACAAGCAGCTCCTGTTCTGGAAGACTCACGCTGTCATTCTATTACTAGGATATCCAGTCATCTGAATAGCTCTGAAGCCATGTAATTGCACATTTTACCTGAAGCAGTTGCTTCGTGTCAGGTCTGCGCTACTGGCCCTTTAAGAATTTTTGCATCCTCAGCCAGGGTTCGGATTGCTGCTTAATGGGTTAAGCACTTGAGCCAATCCCTTGCTGGGGCGGGGGTTTTAAACCGCTTCCTGTCTTCCAGTCTCTGCTGGTGATTGCTTTTGGTGTCCTAGCTGTCTGTTTTCTCTGCTGTGTTATTTTGCTGGTTCTTGGAATTTGGCTATTCTTTCTGGTTACACTCCCGTTCTGTCCTTTGGTACCATGCATTCTCCTGGTTTGACTTTGGCCCGTACGACTATTCTTTATTTGTTATCTGTGGTGTCTGTTCCTTATTTGTTGTATGTTTGTCTTCTGTCTGTTTGACACACATTTTCCTAGGTACAGCTCAGGAAGAGGTTTGAGTAGGGTCGCCCTTTTTGGGGTGGCTGCCCTGCTAAGGCATGGTAAGATAGGGTGAGACTAGGGTGCCTCTTATACTTCCCTTGGCAAAATCATCTATTTTCTGAGGGTGCTGGGTGTGGGACTTGGCTTACTTTAAAAGCGATTACTTCTGATAAATAAACCATGTAAGCCCTGCTTTAGGCACAATGTGCAGAGTTCTTTTTTTTTGAAATATAAAAATATATTGTATCTCCGTCTCTAGACATCACTGCAGATTAACGACCTGCAATGCCCAACGTCTATAGTCGGTAGGCAGTCGTCAAGGGGTTAAAAGTTATGCCTGTTCAGGTGGTTTAGATACAATTTTTCCACAAACGTTGCCAATTAGAGCTGCTCCATGAGACCTCTTAAGTGCCACCTACTGTAAACAGCTACCCCTAAAAGGGCTTGTGGTACTTTTGACATTTATCACCTATACAAAGGATAGGTGATAAATGTCTGATTGCTGGGGGTCCCACCACAGGGAACCACAAGGAAAGGAGCAGTGGCCACACATGTGCATTGCTACTTCATTCAAAGTTTATGAGAGCGATGTAGATAATCAAGCGCTGTATTTCACTATCTCCATCAAACCCATAGAACATAGCAGCAGTGTACATATTCGGCCACTGTTCCATTTAAAATCTTCGAGAGCAGCGAAGAAGGACAAAGGATTGGTGGGGATAGGTGATAAATATCAATTGTGGCACAATTCCTTTAAGTCAATTTTCCACCTATAAAAGAGCCTCAAAACATTTCTACATATTCTCCATGTTCTATTCATTCCTCGCTGTAGTAGTCCCCAAATTTAATACTCAGAAATTTTTTTATTCATGCCTATATGAAACTAAATGTCCCTTTAAGAAAGTACTATCAACAGTAAAAAAATATTCATACCGGACCAAGAAATAAAAAAAAAAGAAAACAAACATTTTAACACTTTGCCAACGTAAGGACCTCAGTATCACAATGTTTTAGAGCAGGTGTCATGAGGGTGGTAAAAAACTTTGTAGCAGCACCGCGACTCTGGACAAATTTTTGACCTAATTTTTCAGCCTCACCCAGTCAATGTACAATTGTTGCAGCTAATGCAGTGTTTTTGTACCTAGCATACCTTGACAAATGACCCCCAAAGTATTTAAAGATTGATTGTGGTTTCCAGTCACACTGAAGAATTCACAGGTATCTTGAAGGTTGCATTGATCTGGTCTGAGTAAGAAACCCTTCCACAGAACAATTCACTATGGTGACAATATACGTAACACAGTGAAACATCAATATTTCCCAGATATCGATAGCTACATAAAGAATTGCCGGCGTAGTACATAATGAGACTGAAAAAACAGGGAACAAGAGGAGGCTGTGTGTGAGAGAGAAATACAGTATCTCGGATCCGTCTAAATAGGACTGTGACTTTGATGCCCCCTGGCTGCCCTCATGCAATGTGTCTGGAAAGGTTTGTTTCTGTGATAAGCTCTTTTTCTGTCTGCATGTTTCCCTTCACTGTTGGTAGGTAGGAAAAGGCGAAGACTGACGCTTGGAATAAGTTGTAATTAAGGCTGCAGAAATGAAGTTGCTGCTGGAAGCATATCCTATTCACCTAATGTGTCATTTTCTTGTGCTTAGCTTTTATCATATTATTTGATTCTTACTCATCACTGACAGTGTACAGATATCAGGCTAAATAATGTAGCATCCAACCTCATTTTTCTAATATCACCCGGTTAGGGACATTCACTGTAAAATTTACGTCTAAATATTAGGAGTTTATTACCACAGCAGCATTAAGGCTCAGGTTTTGTCAAAGACAAGTGATCAAGATTCAGTCCTGGGAGCAAATATTGCTGACTAAATGGAGGAGGGATAACACTTATTGAAATTGTTATGTCGATATATAGAGATATAAGGATGGGTGGTGTATATCTAGTGATCAGATACCCTGTTCCTATGGCCACAGACCTGCCAGACTTGACTGCTTTTCATTTGGTCTCTTACATATTTTTTATTTTATTTTTTCCTCTGTCCCTTTTTGACAATAATAACACAAGTTATATTGATTATTATTGTCCAGGCAGTAGGTGGCCATGTTTTGTCACCGGTTTTAACCACCTCGGGACCGGGCCTTTTCTGACTTTAAAGCCTGAAGGAGTTTTTAATTTTGGTGTTAATGTTCGGTATTTTAAGAGCCATAGCTTTTTTTTATTTTTCCGTTATTGCCACCATATTTTGCTGCTTCCTGCATAGCATAAATAATGTGTTACTTTTCTTCTTTGAGTCTGTGCAATGACGGTGATACCACATCACTTTAGACTTTTTTTAGTTTTACTGCTTTTTCAAAAATAAATGACACATTTAATAAAAATTAAAAACAATTGTCGCTGCATTCTAGTAGCCATTTTATGTTTCTGTGAGTGTAGCCATATGTGAACTTTTATCTTGTAGGGCAAGTCATAGTTTTAATAGAACCACTTTGGGGTACATTAAATTATTTAAAAAGTTTTTAATTTTTTTGTGGTGGACCATAGATACAAAGCATTTATTTTACTATTTTTTTTATTGTTTTACGTTTCTTGCTTTTATTCCCCATGCATTTTAAAAAAAAATGTGTTTATAAACTCTTTTACAAAATGAATCCCGTTTTTTGGGAAACTGTATTTGTTTTCTTTTACTCTATCATTTAAATAAACTTTTTTTCACTTTAAATAATTATGTTTTTTTTTTCCTGCAATAGGACTTCATGGTGCAATTTGCTGATTACTTTTATAAAGGGCTGTGACTATGCCATGCACTATTGGTAACTGTATGCTCATTTGTAGGAACCCACTGTAAAAAAATGGACATACAGTTACTTCTGATTGCACCAACAGATTAAGTTTTAGATTTTTAGCTACTTTGTGGTTTACATATAAGATAGCATCAAACCTAATAAGTTCATTTGTTTCTATAATTTGTTACTGTTAATTGGAAAACGTGATTCTTTTCCCATTGCATCCTGCAGTGTCCATTGGTAGTATTGTCCCTGATGTATAGCTCTAATATATGTTTATAGCATTCATTACACATAGGGTGGCATGTTAAAAAGCTGTTTACTTTTTTTTTTCTATACACCCAAATTTATAGTGCAGCATTCTGTGCCATTCCATTCAACAATCTCGGACTCTGCCAGGTAATGGGAGTCTATGGCTACAGTTACCATACAATCAGGAGGCTTGCCCTGCAGATATAATAAATGACATTGACAATTAGAATTGGAAAGTAGCCTAGGTATATGTTATTGACTGTTATAGGATGTATGTGATTCATTTTAATGAAGTTGTAAAGGGAAGTGCATGGAGCTTGTGTGTTTTGTAGTACAGCCTCTACATCTTGTTAAATAGGCTTTGTTGAACTTCGTATGTAGTCCAAAGGAGCAAGTCACTTTTTTTTAATAAAATCTAACTGTAAAAGAAATCTTCATATAAAATCTAAAGCATAAAGTGGCATATCAGAGAGCTTATGCATCTGTGTTTTTAAGTGAATGTCCCATTTTAATTCATGTTTTATTTTTTTTGTAGACTGCTAGTAAAGTTAGTGTAGGGCTTTACAAGACAATGTGGACCCTTGGGGCATGTCCCCACTGCACGGGTTTTCGGACGGTTTTGCAGAAAAACCGTCCGAAAATGAGCACAACGGGCTCCTATGGAAAACCCGTGCAGCAGTCCTCACTGCACGGGTTTTTCGCCCGGCGGTTTTTCCACCTGCGGGCCGCCTGAAGAACAGTGATCATGCACATTCTTCCATCCGGTTTTCGGATGGAATATGTGCATGCCAATGGGAAGGGGGAGGGCTTTTCTCCCCTCATTGCGGGGAAAAGCCTCCCCCCCCGTGTCTGTGTTCACGGCACTAATAACGTACCGATAGGTGTCCTGTGCCGTGGGGATGCGCCCTTGAGGTGGGTTGTGAGCTTGCATATTTTATCCAAAACTAATACTTCATAATTTTTTTTCCAGTATATAGTTTTGTCCTATGGCACTGGGTAGCAGCGGGTATCAGTATTTTGTGTTGGACCCTTAAAATATGCTGGTCAACCCGCTCAATTGAATAGTGAGGGCGTCATCAATTGGTTATAAGCCAGCATAGTGTACCATGCATATCTGTATAAGTGGCCCTTTTGTATCGCCTTATCTATGTGCAATTTTAATAAAATCAATCACCCCCCTCATGGATAGGAGTGGTTGTTCAGTATTCTTGCATTTGTGCAGTCTCCTCTGTTTTTTTTGTTCTTTTTTTCAAATGGCAGTTGCCCCCCTAGTGGATTGGTGTGTGAGCAATTGTTCATTAGTGAGCTGCACCTGTTAAATTTCTCCCATGTAGCACTGGGGCTTATTTTGCCCTCTACTGGAAATAGTTCATTGTATAGCTATTGAGCTGTGAATATGGCCTTGTGTCTGTGTTTTTAAGTAAATAATGTCTAAATTTCTGTGATTTTCTATGGCAGCAATAGTATGGCTTTGTATAAAATGGAGCCATATTACTGCTTTCTGCCTAATAATGGTGGCCTTGAGTGCAAGTTTATTTATTTTTTTAAAGCTGTTCAATTTATGACATATAAATAATTATGTATACTCTGTTATGGTAATTATTGTAAATGTTTTTTATAGTTTTGATAAGTTCGGGTTAAAGTTTTGTGTTTTATTGTGAAATTTTGTTTTTGTGAACTTATTTCAAACAATTATTAAGCCAATATCGATGGCTTCTAGGCATTTCATCGAACATCATAATAGGAATACTTCAGGATTTTCTTTTTCGGGCATTGAGAGAGTGTTTAAGCCCGTTAGGGGGTGGTGATCACAACAATAAATTATTAAATAGGGATACATGGTGGAACTAGCAATTAGGCTCACGTTATTCGGAAGGTAAGAGCAAGAGACAGGATGTGTTTTATCAATATAGATGGTAGTGTAGGTTTTGTACGTTTTATATATTTGATTTCGTATATTTTATATATTTAATAATATACCAGAGGTGCAAGGGTTAAAGTTATTTTTCCTAGCACATGTGACCGGATATAGGTCTATTTAAAGGAAAGCTTTGTTATGCAATATACGCTATGATTAAGGAATAATCTTCTGAAACGCGTTAGCGCTTTCTTACTACAACTACATCATGGTCATGTCGACTCTGTTTTAATGCATTTGGAATAAAGGCTATCTTCATATTTTCTACCTATCTGGTCTTGAGCTGGACTTCCTCTTCGTTTGTTTGGATCACCTGAGACTTGTTTCCAGTCTATCCGTGCACATCCAGGGGTGGAACACTGACGGTGAGCTGGCATCCTTTTCGTTCTAATTATTAACTTTATTACATTTTAATATATTTTTATACTCATAAAGGGATGTAGTTTTGATCACTATATTTTTGTTTGCAAATATAATGTTTTAGCCAGTATATTATGCTTGAGCAAAGGCATATGTTAGTGCAATCCAAAAATGTGTCTGCCAAGCATTATTACAGGATAGTTCTAGCTCAAGTTGCCCATACAAAATCTAAACTTGGGCAAGCTTTCTCTAATCCTAGTTATTGCTCCAGGACTGCAGCTGTCAATCATAGTTGCCCCCCTTCAGCTAATCCTGTGAGCAAAAGGAGATAAATAGGACTCCTGGTGCTGAAGCTGCATCCTATCTCTGATGCATATATGCACCTCCTAGTGAGTTAACAGACAGTAGAACAGGACAGCCCTTAGGTTCTTCCAATGACTTGAAGATGCCTGCCATAAAAGACAAGCCCCAGGATCATATGTAGATCCCGGAAAAGGATACTCCTCAGTTTGTTTTAATTGAAATCACATTTGGTTCTGAAGTTTTAGATTTTATGTGATTGAGTCATGAGGTTCCTTTAACCATGTAGGCATTAATGTTGAGGTTAGCAGCTTAATCTATCCATTTTAGTCATGTAGTTAGTGTAGCAAAATGCAAATAATCTTGCCAAGACAGATATTCAGCTTGAACCAAAGCAAATTTTTTGAGCTCATGACGAATCTCTGATATATCATCAGTAAGCAGGTTATCAAACTTAAACAATTTGGAAGAACATTCCTACTCCCACCTTGATATGTGATGATTTAGATCAAAAATTTACCTTACAAGGTTATGCATTGATATATTCATGCCAATCAAGGCAAAGTCCTTCCCACTGCTGAAATGAAAAGCATGTTTTTGATGAACCTGCTGTGCAAGCATTTATTTCCCACAGCATAATCACCGTTTAAAAGAGCCGTGGAAAGGTTTACTCAGCAACTAACGCATTATATCAATCAAAAGTTAATGGTTGAAGTGCTAGTTTCAATATCAAATAAGAATTCTGTGATAAAGTAGATATATTCAATAAAAATGTATACTATACAAACAAAATATCCACTACACAACAGCATAAAGAATTCTACCATAAAGATGTCATTATCATGATCATTCACTCCAGAATCTTAGAAAATCTTGAGATGAATTGCTATAGTAACGTATGTGTAGAGGATACCCTCCAAAGGCAGCACAGGGAAATGTCTTTTGGAAGTTTATATTGCACATCATCAGTACTATACATTTAATACTAGAGGATAAGGCCAGAGTGTAGCAAAATTACTGACACATACATACTTTATCCTGACAGTGCAGACATTGAGGGCGACCTGTATAAATACAACATTTGTGCAGCACATTCTGTCGAGACACATTCATAAATGTGTCTAATCTTATAAATATGGCACGACACGCACCCTAAGAATTGGTACATAAAAAATTATGGGGATGTCGGACGTTCACCAGTATGTGGCGAAAGAAATTTTAGAAATATGTCAGACAGTGTCAACAACCGTTTTTTGGCACAAATCATGCCAGAAAACTGGTGCAGCCCCGTTCATACATGTCACTTTGAATTCTTTCATCAGTGATTATTTCCAGCTACCAGTTTATTAAACATAGCTCAATCACAGAAATTTTTTTTAGCTTAGAACCTTTCATGCATGTGCCAAGAACATACATTTGAAACCAGAAGTTTACATACACTATATAAAAGGCATATATGCATGTTTTTCTCAATATCTGACATGAAATCAGAATAAACCTTACCCGTTTTGGGTCAATTAGGACCCAAAATTATTTATATTTGCCAAATGCCAGAATAATAAGAGAGAGCAAATTTTTAAGGCATTTTTATTACTTTCTGCAAAGTCAAAAGTTTATATACATTTCATTACTATTTGGTAGCATTGCCCTTAAATTTTATGGGGGACATGTATGAACGGGCTTTTCGTCTGTTTTCAGGCATATACTGCGCCTCACTCTGCCGGCTCCGCTGTCGGACGCACTAATGCGATGTTAGGCGCAAGCTTCGCCACTTTGTAATGCGCCCAACATGAAGGGGTGGGCAGTGGGTGCGCTGTGGGCGTTCTGGGGCGGGACGCACCAGATTCGAAAACTCTGACACATGTATGAATGCCGGTCGGCAAAGTGAGGCGCATTACAGCTCCGACAGGCAGACCTAGTTCAATGTGGTCTATCTGAGCCGGAGGAGGCGAGGTGGGGCTAGCAATTATTTTAATGGGGCAAAATGTGCTCTAGGTCTACAGCTACAAAAGTATAATAATAAAAATGATTTGTAACTAAAATGAATTTATTAAACAAGATAAAGATCCAATTTGTAGAAAAAAGATTTCAGTGTATTGAAAAAGTTGATCATTTAAAAATAATGGAAATATATATAATATCTCAAAAGAAAGAAATATCAGCTATAAAATGTCTTAAAAATTCCGAGAAACTTAAAGTAATTTTACATTAAATAAGACACTGATGATGTTGTACTGATGTTAATTTTTTTCATTCTGAATACCAACAATTTGAGATGTATTTTTGCTGCTTTCACCTTTTATTCTATATAGTACATACAGCAAGAGCCAGAACAGCACAGCTATTGCTGGGACCAAAGGTCCTCCAAGCAGGATTTCTATTCACTGACATGCTTAATGATTTATCTCTGATTTCCAGTCTGTCTAGAAACTTAATACATGTTAGGCGCATAAGTAATGCGCCTAAGTTCCTCAATGCGCCTCACACACAGGCGAGGCGCCGGGAACTTTACACCGCATTTATGAGTGCACTTCGGGCATGGCCATACATCAGGGGCAGTTTTCATGGAAAAAAACATGAAAACGGTCACCTCTATGACTTGGGTCAAATGTTTTGGATATCTTTCTACAAGCTTCTCCTAATAGTTGGTAAGAATTTTGGCCCATTCCTTCTGACAGAACTGGTGTAACTGAGCCATGTTTGTAGGTCACCTTGCTTGCACCTGCCTTTTCAGCTTTGCCTATAAATTTTCTATAGGATTGAGATCAGGGCTTTGTGATGGCCACTCCAAAACACTTATCCTTTAGCCACTTTGTAACCAGTTTGGCAGTACGCTGTAGGTCATTGTCCATTTGGAGGACCAATTTCCGCCCAAGCTTTAACTTCCTGGCTGATGTCTGGAGATGTTGCTTCAGTCTTTTGTTAAGTGAATCAGTCCCTTCTGGAACAAACCAGCCCCACATCATGATGCTGCCTCCCCAATGTTTCTAAGTTGTGATGGTGTTCTTAGGCTTCCAAGCTTCTCCCTTTTTACTCCAAACGTAACAATGGTCATTATGGCCAAACAGTTTAGTCAGACCATTGAAGTAACGGCTTCTTCCTGGCAGAGTGGCCTTTCAGCCCATGTTGATACAATACTCGTTTCACTGTGGATAATGACACAATCTTACCAGCTTCCACCAGCATCTTCACAAGGTCTTTTGCTTTTCTCCTCCGGTTGATATGCACATGTCTGACCAAAGCACGTTCATCTCTGAGACACACAACCTATCTCCTTTCTGAACAGTATGATGGCTGGACATTCCCATCTTGTTTGTACTTGCGTATAATTGTTTGTACAAATGAGCAAGGCACCTTCCGGTATCTGGAAATTGCACCCATGGATGATTCAGACTTGTGCAGGTCCACAATTCACTTCCTGATATCTTGACTGATTTATTTAGACTTTCCCATGATGTTACACACAGAAGCAGTGTGTCTCTGGTGTACCTTAAAATACATCCACAGGTGTGTCTCTAATTAACACTTAGATGTTGCCAATAAAACTATAAAGAGCTTCCAAAGACATGACATCATCATATGGTCTGTCCTAAATTGTTCAAAGGCATAGTAATCCTAGTGTATGCAAACTTTTGACTTTGCAGAAAGTAGTAAAAATGTCTTTACAAATTCTCTTTCTTTCATTATTCTGGCATTTGGCAAATATAAATAATTTTGGTTCCTAATTGAACTAAAATGGGGAAGGTTTATTCTGAATTCATGTCAAACAGTGAGAAAAACATGCATATGTATATTTTTATATAGTGCATGTAAACTTCTGGTTTCAACTGTAGCTGTACCCTCTGCACTGTGCTTTGAAATTGTGATAAACATAGAACCTCATACTCATTTCCAGAGTATTTTGAAGAGTTAATCAGAGAAGTTAAATTTCATGATTATATTGAAAATATTGATTACCAGTTGACAGTAACTTTATACTCTCTTTATTGTATCAATGTCTCCTTACAGGGATAAGTCCGGAATTTATCATTTGTTTTCAAAAACTCGGTACCTTCCTGTTTATTGTCAAACCACTGTAATATGACACTAGACACTTAGGGCAACATCTATATACAGGGCTGCGCCAGTAGTCTGACATCCTTTCAGCCCCAAAATTGGCGCAGCCCTATTCTCAAGATTTATAATCAGGTGCACTCCAAAATTAGGCGCATTATTGAGCACCCGTGGCACTTTGTAATGCGCCTAAGATGTGGGGGCATGCTGGAGGCGTGTCACACCACAACCTTATGATTCTACAATTTAGACTGGGGCCCGGCAAAACGGGGCGAAAAATGCTGGGAACAATAGACCAGTTAAAAGTGGTTTACCGGAGCCTGGTTTGTCATTTTGGAGCTAGAAAGCACCTAATATATGACCTACGGTAGAACAGGTTAATAAATTCAGGCATCTGGGTGACAAAATACGTACATGTTACCCTCACCTGGGACGACATCTCCTAGGGGCTGAGTCCCAAGGACTCAAGACAGGAGCACTTTCCCTTTTGTTTTTTTCCCAGGACCTTTCCCGGGGACAGTTTTGTGATCATTTATCCCAACTATCCATGTATTTAGTATGTGCTCCTTTTTGTATGTGCAACTATTATTTTGGATATAATTAAACAACTAACTCAGGTACCCACTGTGACGATTTGGGCTATGTTTCTCCCATGGGATGTTTTGGGAATTGGACGAAAACGCATTGGGGTTTAAATGTAAGTGTATTTGACTACTTATTTGTGTTTGTTGGCCATGTGGGCCTAATAAGGTGAATATCTGGTCTTTTAACCAGGTATTTGCCACTATGGACCTTTATTTACATAGTTGAGGGATTTGTGATAGGGATTAACAGGAGTCTAGATTGCGGGGTCGCCTTTTTTGGGGCGGGGTCTCCGCGTGGAGCCAGCCTAAGTGTGAGAGTGTAAGGGATAGACAGGTACCCCGATTATTCTGGTTGGTAGTTCCTGTTTGTCCCCCTACTTTTTTTTACCCCTTTTAAGTATATGTGTTTTATTATTATATATTAAAAAATTATGTTTTAGAGCGGGGGGGAAAATTAATTTTCCCATGGGGCCCCCGCTGAAAAAGTGCGAGGGTTTTTTGGGGGGGCCCGGGAGTAATTAAAACATAGGATGAACGGGAAAAAAATTCTTTTTTGGGGTTATTTTTGTGCAAACTTACTGGGGTTATCTATTTTCCTGCAAAAAACTTTTATTGTGGTACACAGTAAGGCGGGTTTATACGCTCCCCTCAAAAGGTAGGTTGTAGAGTATGCCCCTCAGTCGGGCAGGTTTTACAGCTCCCCTGTCGGTATATAGAAAGGGAACCCCGCGGCATTTTAAAGAAAAGCCCCCCAAGGCAGGTTATAGATAGGTACACTCCCTCGGCAGGTATAAGATAGGTTTTCAGTCCCCTCAGGCGGGTTTTTAAAATAGGTAAGCCCCCCTCAGGCAGGTATATAGATGGGTACAGCTCCCCAGGCGGGTTTTAATAGATGTACATCCCCCCTCGGCGGGTTATGATGGTACGCCCCCCTCAGGCGGTATATAGATAGGTACAGCTCCCCTCACAGGTTCTGTTAGTTAGGGCTCCATACAGCGGTATATGTTAAGCTTCACCAGGCAGGTATATAGCTAGTAGGTCCCCATCGGGCGGGTAAGTTAAAGTCCACACGGCAAGTATACAGTTAGGGTTTCCCCACAGGCGGAAAAAGTTAGGTGTGTCCCCCAGGGGGTATAAGATATTAGGGTGTCCCCGGGCAGGTTAGAGATAGCAAGGGGGCCCCAGGGCAGGTATAAAATAGCTGGGTGGTCCCCGGGGCAGGTATATAAAGCCAGGTGGCCCCCAGGCAGGTATATAGATGCCAGGTGTTCCCCCAAAGGGAGGTATTAGATGTTAGGTGTCCCCCGGGCGGGGATAGTACCCCAGGTGTGTCCCCAGGCGGGTATATACTTAGGTGTGTCCCGGCAGTTATATAGATATAGGTGTGCCCCAGGGGTATTTTTAGATAGCGGTTTTTCCCCAGGGGGGTATAACTTAGGGTGTCCCCAGGAGGTATATAGATTTGGGTGTGTCCCCAGGCAGGTATATGTAGCCAGGTGTGCCCCCAGGCAGGTATATAAAGCCGGGTGTGCCCCCAGGCGGTATATAGATACCCGGGTTTTGGTCCCCGGGCGGGGTATAGAATCCAGGTGTGTCCCCGGAGGTATGAGAAGCCGGTGTGTCCCCGGGCAGGTATAGAGATACCCAGTGTGCCCCCGAGCTATGAAAAGCCAGGTGTCCCGGCGGTATAGAGATGGGTGGCCCCCCAGGAGGTTATAGATAGGGTGTCCCCGGCGGGGAAAATAGAAGTTTTATGGCAAAAATTAAAAAATAAAAAACACAAATACTCCCCCTGGCTTCCTGCTTCCGGGCCAGCGTGCTCATCTTCCCACCCGGGGAAGCTTCCCGGGCTGGTGGCTGATGCTCATGCCACCAGCGTCGGGACGCTCCTCCGTCAGCTCCTGGGCCCGCACAAAATTATTACTGGTGCCCGAGGGGAGACCGGGGGGTGGCGGAGTTCACCGCGTGGGGCTGCCTAATTCACCAGAAATTGAGGGGCTGAGGCCCGAGCGCCCTTTGGCAATACCGGCCGCGGGGGGCTGTCAGCCTACTATTACGACCTGGCATCGTAGCGCGGGCCGCATCCGACGAGCTGGCGGGCCGGATGCGGCCAGGGGGCCGTACTTTGCCCAGGTCTGCTTTAGAGGAAAAGATATTTTGGAGTTTGCTGAGATTTCCTGATACTCTAGATTTAGGAAGTATTGGTAACTACTTGTTACCCTTACTATCTCTTTTAGCTCTCTTTTTGGCTTCCAATATACTCTTGTGCTGGGTGCATTCAGTGTCAAAAATGAGCGACTGTGTTGGGAAGAACACATGACCTCCATTGTATAGTCAGAAACTACAATTCCTATAAACACTTGGTAGTTTTTGCTGTGGACTGCACATGCTCGATCTCTGCAAGTGAAGAAAAGAGATACACTGTGGGTCACACTGCCCCGTGGAAAGGGAAAAGGGGCCAAAAGTAAAATGATGATACTGGACTGAGCATGGTCGTCTTTAGGAATAAACAATCAGCAGGATGTAACTGAGCAAAAACACAGCATGGGGTATTCTGGAGGGTTATTACAGAGTAACCTTTCATTTTTTAATAGATTGTGTTTGTAGATATTTCTTTTTTTCGATGTTACATAACTTTAACTGTAGATTGAGGCAGGGTTGGTTTGGGGTTACAAAAAATCCTAAAGGCAGATGCATTTAGAACAAAGGGTCTACTTTTATTAGGGATACGAAATATTTACAAAAAGGGATTGATACTGAAATGGTATGAATCCCGTAACCATAGAGAAAAAGTTATGCAAATACTCATCCTGAAAATGAGAAATTTGCTTAGATATCAGGACAGTCAGCTCTATTCTAAGGCCAGGTCTAAATGACAACTTGGTCATGAACCAAAAAATACCACAGTGAAAGAATTTGTAAAATGTATGTGTCACGTTTTCTAACGCAGTGGTTGAAACCCTGGGGGAATGGATTCCCTTTTACCCTCAAAAGTCAGTTGGTAGGTGCTCGGGGGAATCCAAGTGCGCATAGGAACACCGGAATTTTGTAGCATGAAAGGTCACAGCCGGTATAGCAGGCAGGTAGCAGGTCCAGAAGGTAAAAGAGGTACAGTGGCAAAACAGCAGTAATATAGCCGATGTGCAATGGAGGAACAACAATTTATGTCAGGGGCACGGGTTCTAGGAAAGCATAGCCACAGCAGACAGGGGTCAAGCTCCATGAAGGGCATCAATGTACTGACCATGAGCAAAGGCAGGAAGTTCCTTATATAACAGGAGGCGACAGGTCATAGGCTGTGTAATTGGGACACTGTCCCTTTAAATACTTGTGCACTACTGTGCACACACCCTAGGGGGCGCGTGCGTGCAGAGGAAGCCAAAGAGGACGGATGTGAGCGGGAGCGCAGACTGGTGAGTTATAAGTGCCGGAGGACGCCACCGTCGGTAGAGACACCACAGCAGGGAGCACAGAGAACAAGGCAGGGACAGCATAAACACGGCCATGCCCGTGGTCTACAGCAGAACCCACAGCAGGGACCGTGACAGGAGCTGCGCTGGGGACATGGCAGGCACGGGCACGTCTGCAGGCCATTACAGGAACTGCGGCATGAACCGTGACAGTATGATTTTGCAACTTTGAAACACAACAAAGTTACAGCAATTTGGTTTACAAAACCAAAAAGAAAATTTTCTGCATCTTCAAAAAATCAACAATTTGGGGTCCTACAAATGAAGAGGAAAGCAATGAATTGTACATTAGCAGATTGTTGGTGGGGAGTCTTTCTATTGTTGTACAAAAAGTGCAAAGCATTATGGGGACACGAATGAGGGGCAATTTTTGTTTTTTAGAAAAAAGCAGGGATTTTTTTGACCATCTACAACACTTTTAATTGAGAGTATATCCCAAATACATTCTGGTATTTGGGATATATACTGAAAAAAAGAGTTATATATCACTTATGACATGTTAAAAAATATAGGACAAAATGTATCAGATTTTAACTAGGTTACCTTTAGCAATAAAAAGACTTATCTATAAAATATGTTCTGTTACGATCATTGAGTGTGAGGGAACTCATGATAAGATTGCATGCAGAAATGATTTTGTATAATACATAAATGATTCTGGAGTGTTTATAGACTCCATTATATACAGGAATCATGATCACATTAACCTGTCAGCTATGTGTAATTTACTGTTTTTTTCATACGTGTTTATATGTATTAAAAATTAAATTTTAATTCACTCAATCTGAATATTCAGAACCATATATCTATATTTCATGAAGAAAATTAAAAATGAGAGATTAAAGAATCCTCCGGCTTATGCACACTTCTGTATATACTTAAATATAGGACAACTAAATGTAGGTCATCTGCTGGGTCTATGTTTTGTTTTTTCATACCGTAAGCTGTCTATCAACAGCCAAATATGAAGACATAAGGAATACACTGCACAAGGGAAATTTCCTAGCCTAATTCTCCTCTTCATCGTATGAAGGGTTGATGCTTACTATTGTACTGAGAATGTGCATTTTTTACTCTGTGTTTAAATAGTTTGTACATAGAATGGGAGTTGCATACATTCGGATACACTGTTGCATACTGCAGCTATCACGTAATGGCTACTTGGAATCCTGACCCATTTAACCGCATACGGGACCCCTTAATGAATCACTTTCTACATTTTTTTGATTTTTTTGACAATTAATATTTTGGATACTTTAAAATGCAGTTTTTTGCAAAAAATTTCTGCGGCTGAAAATCAGTTCAATACATCTAAGCGGAGTCGTTTCTGAAGCATGTGCTTAGATTTCTACATACTCTACGCAGATCAATGGAACACTCACAGAATAGTCACATTATAATTCATTTGTCAGATTTGAGATTTGTAGATAAATCTGATTCATCTCCTGAAGGATCCATCAAGAACATTTTTTTTTAAGTATTTTCTCATTTCTATAGTTCTTCTTCCAAGTTTTTGTAGTAGCATAATATTTGAGGACATGTGTATAATCCTTTAGATGAACAGTTATTGTGTAGAACAGCTCTGACAAATGTATTGTGATGTTAAAGGCCTGGTTCAAATAAGAATTATTTGAAACTGATAAAAAATGTACTAGTTTAATCAGCATCTATTTTGATACAGAAGCAAAAACTTTCACTCTGCGCATGCATTTTATTTTTGTTGTTTTCAACGTACATCTAAAAAATATCCAAAAACTAAAATGTCAGTATGGGTAATTTCTTTGGTTAGTGTACATATAGGGAAAGCCTAAAAAGTTATACAAGCTGTATTAAAATCCAATCCATCTGGATCCTTTTTACCATGATTTAAAAATAAAAAAAAAAACTTGCTGTAAAAAACGTTATAAACATAATTCAGTAAAAAATTAACATGCAGTAACTTTGTTCAGTTGATTATTAAATCAGTGGTTTAAATTATCATTACAAACATTTGGGTAATTTTGTGGAAGCTATGTGCACTTGGTTTAGGCATGTTTAGACCAGTTTTATTGTATGCTGTATGTATTTGGGTTATTAAAAATTCACAGTGTATTACAGGACTAAAAAATAAATAAAAAAATAAAATTGTGTCCTATGTTTGACCACTTCTTTCCCATTGTAAATGCAAATAAAATGCAACTCTAAAGGGGGACTCGGTTTGAGAAAAAAAAAATAATTATGCAACTTGTGAGCAACATTGCGGTTATTAGTCAAAAAAAATTTTGTTTATCAAAGATTCAATAAAAAAAAATGATAAGTGTATATCTAAAAATGTTACTGTTATTTAAAATCATAAATGACTTGTATGATTCCAAAATTCAAATGATATAAAACATAAAAAATATGCGAAAACATACAGTAAAACACAAATACAATAAAGATTAAGCCATTTCTTAATGCATCATGATAAACCGAGGCATCTCCGCTTAAATAAGACAAGTTGCAAAATAAATGCAATATGGCAGTAAATATTGAATGCTGTTTTGATCTTCACATTGTTGATGTTTTATTGAACAAGGTACTTGATCATAATTGTAACATGTAAAAAAGAACATTCAGTTAAAATTGATTGAAATATGGAAGGTTATATTAAAAACCAATAATATTAATTTTAGGACAACGTCTGATAAAAAAATGTAGACTTCATAATTTAAAATATCAACTCATACATACATATACATTTGGTTTCTAACCTTAGTTTTTTTCCATATAAATGTCTTCTACAAAGAAATTAGAACAAGGGATTCAGGAACCCTACAGCTGTCACTAATCGACTAAAAATATCCCTTTCTTTACAAGCTTGAATAACATTTGGCAGCCAAGAAGTTATCATGATGTCTCTACCATTGTGAGTAGTGTATAAACTCTGTTTAAAGTTTCCACAAATGTTATACAGTTTACAAAGACAACTTTTTCCAGGAAAATATTTTAGGACTCTTGACTACATGGTCCACTCCTATGACATGAAGCCACTAAGAAATATAATTCCTTAAAATGCTCTGAATTACTGCAGCAGGTAAGACTGACATAGAAACACAGTGAATAATTGAAATATAAGGGAGTGGCAATAATTGTAACACCACAGATGAGAGGTAATGTAGGGAAATTCATAGAAGGTTTATGGAAAATATATCTACAAACTAAGCACATTCTATTATTTGAGTCCCTGGAATCCAATTGTTATTATAAAATGTCTTCTTACACCTATGTTGTATGGCAGAGGTGTAATAAGACATTTATGTAGAGAAAATATTTATATTAAAATGGCAAGTTCTCCTAAAAGGTATGTTTCTTGAATAAATCATAGACATCTCTAGAATCGCTCCACTTCTGCTGTGATACATAACCCCACAGTGATCTAATTTAGGAATTTACAGGGTGTTATCGCAAACCACAATGATGTATTTGAAGAACCAGTTCTTAGATTTACAAATGAACACAGATTTTTGCATGACAGACAAAAGTAATAAATGTACTGGGAGCTCCCTGCTGAAAATGCATTTCCTGTGGTTGTCTCATATGATTGTATTAGCTTGTGTTGTGCTGTGAATGTAAATATTCATAGTACATTCATACACAGGGTGACACAAGACTAAACTCAGTTCTTCCATCTGTTTAACTTTATCAAAGCCCTGTCAAGCACCATGTGTAATTAAGTCATTTTTATCTATACTGAGCTGATAGTTTATGTGGCTCTGTACAGCATGTTTCAAGAAAACAGGATCAAAAGTTTCATGAAAGAAAATGGGAGCAATCTTAAGGTGGCACAGCTGGGAACATGGCTTCTCCAGCAGAGATATTAAGTCATGCTATCAGAAGACAAATTACAGCCACAATGCAAAACCTTATCATGTTCAATATAGTCTACTATACTTTACATTGTATGCGCTATATTGCAAGCGGAGATAAAAAACGTGTACAAACTTTGTTGCTTACCAAAGAATAAAACTAAGAAATATTATTTTACACGTTATGGCATATAATACGAGAGGCGATAAAGCTACGTGGGAACGCAACAAGAAATGGGACCCATATCAAAAATCTTAAGGCTCTAATGATAGACTTAACTCTTCCTCTAGTAAAATAAGATGCAACCTCCTATTACTGTAAAACAAAATATAATAAATATAATTTGGAGTAAAATATTACCTTCCTATATTGATAGTAGCTAAATGTCGAGGGTATTCAACATAATTTTCATCATTTTTATCATTACTATAACCTCCATCCACACCCTCACCCTGGGCCTTAAAATGTTTACTTAGAATGCTACACTTTGGGCTTGTCCCCACGGCAAGGGTTTTCAGTTGGTTTTACAGACGGTTTTTGGATTTCAAAATCATCTGTAAACTGACTGTCAACCCCTAGAATGGACCTCTATGGAAAATCCGTGCAGCGCCGGCGTTCCAAAAAACTTAGAACATGTCCATTCTTCCGCCCGGTTTTCGGGCAGAACAAGAACATATGGGTGTGAAGGGGGACGGCTTGAATCCGCAAATCGCGGACAAAATCCGTCCCTATACGTGCCAAAAAAATCCGACCAGTATTTTGTCATTGCCATGTGAACACACCCTTAGGGTATGTTCACATGGTGTGCTGGATCAAATTTTGGATCCGTTTTTCATTACATGAAAAACGCATTGAAAACTACATCCAAACTGCATAAAAAAACTTATCCAAAAATGCATCTGCAAATGCGTTTTTGGATATGTTTTGAATGCATTTTTGGATGCGTTTTTTTGATGCGTCTTTCAATGTGTTTTCTTTCAAATCACAGTCATTAAAATTTTAATCTAATGCATTTTTTCGGATGTGAAAAGCGCATTCAAAATCTACTCAACACGTACCCAAAAGAGTTCAGGCTCCAAAAACGCACTCCATTGTTTCCTATGGGGATTTCACTTGTGTAAAATGCTAATAAAATTGACATGACAATTCTTTAAAAGGATCCGATAAACGCATCGAAAAGACACAATTAAAACATGCATCGGCGATCACTTGTCTGAATGGCGATGTGTGTTTTACGTTGAAACTAATGTAAATTACACTGCATATTGTTAGATGCGTTTTTTGGGTCCGTTTTGGGTTCGAAAAGCGGATCCAAAAACGTATCTGAAAAACGCTGTGGAAACATACCCTTATAGTACACGGCAAACCCTTTGTTTTTTCTGTTGTGGTCAGTATAATAGCAGTATAGAGGTTTTTTTTTTCTTCTGTTTGTACATTACATTTATTGTGTGCTGATTTATACTCTCACTTTAGTATGTTTTTTGCTTTGTTCATAGTACTTCATTGCTTCCTTTTATAACAAAGCCATAACAGATATACCAGATCTGTATTTAGATAACTCTCAAGTAAGTTCTGATTAACCCTACTGTCCCATAATGGGTCTATGGGATTTCAGTTGATGTTCCTGTATTTCTGATGGCAACGATATTGCTGCAGACTACACTATTCTTGCTGCCAGAAATAATGGAACCTCTGGTAGAAACCTAAAATTACCCCTGTGATCAAACTCGTAATATGTAGCTCATTTATGACAGCCACAGTTTTCAAACTGTGAACAAAGCATGATTTGGAAACACTTTTCATTGGATTATCAGTTTATTTTTTAAGCCTATGACTCCGTCTTTTTGGCAGGTCATTTAGTAGTTCATTTACCAGTTCATATTCCTTGCATCTTCTGGGCAAACAGTACCACTCACGTGGATAAAGAAGTATATCTCGAAAGCAACTTATAAAATAAATACAACAATTGAAAGGTAAATTACAAATCCAAATACATATCTCATAATAATAATAATAATAATAATAATAATAATAATAATAATAATAATAATGTTTTCTATTCATGTCTCATGTCTAAACACTTGGCCATCATCATGAATTTAAATGTTCTTGAACTGCATACCTTAGATGTTCTCCAAATTGAAAATTACCAGTAAGCACTTTTTGATTGCTAATTGCTTTGTATGTGTTGGAAAAACATAACAATGTTTTTATTTTAACATTATGCAGCAGGTCACTGTTATAGAGGACTCAAAAGCTAAACTGGGGTATTGTAATGCTTTGAAGACATAAATAGACTCAAGCAGCAAAAAAGTGTTTACTTGTAAGGAGCTTAACTATATGGATGTTAACTTGTGATTTACAGTCTATTTTTTATATTATTAGCCTCTTAGGGGGTCATGTATGAAAACTGTCTAGGTCTAAGAATTTCTTTGTTGCCTAGAGCAACCAATCAGAGTTCCCCTTTAATTTTTTCAGAGCACTATATGAAATGAAAAGGGAGCTCTTATTGGTTACTATGAGCGGCAAATACAGTCTTAGACCTAGACAGTTTTGATGCATGAGGCCCTTACCGATCAGCCAATTTTAAGCCACTCCATTTTTCTTGCTTTCCATCAATACATTTCAAGAGCCAAGTGTAATTTTTTATTTTTCCAATAGCATAGCCCAAGAAGGCCTTCATTTTTGGGTAAGTTGTATGTTTGAAAAACATTCTAAGGTACAAATAACTTATTGATGAAAATTTATTAACTTATGTAGAGGAGAAACGAACAACTAACCATCATTGTTTTTGTATTTTGTTTGGCCTTTGTATGCAGTTCACAACGCCATATAAATAATATGATAACTTTATTCTTTGGTGAGTATGGAGCAGGGTTCATGTGATCACAAATTTAAAAAAAAAAACATGAGTTTTTTAACTAAACCAAAATTTACGTGTTCTAAAATTAACTATAAAAATACTTGCATTTTAAGACACATGAGTTTTTGGAAGATCATTTATGTTTTAACTGTATGTGTTTTTGATGTGTTTTTCAAACACATGCATTTTCTACATGCTTGTTTGTTACAGTAGGAGAAATGGAACAAAAACACAACATGTGAAACCAACCTAATTCTGATGCTACTATAGTTACTATTTTTGTACATAAAAAAACTTATTTTCTTTAAACATTTATCTCTGTGTCACTGTATACCAAAAACCATGACATTTTTATTTTTCTGTTAGTGATGCTATATGAAAAACAATTTTTATGGGATGAATTTGAGAATTGGTACTAATTTAGGTACAAACTGCTTAACTTTTTGAACTTTCTTGTAACTGTTGTTGAGAGCAAGAATAAGGGAAAAGTAAGGATTTTTTTTCCATTTTCTTTGTAACAATTTTGTAAGAGAATACGCCAAAATTTTTAGTTGAGATATTTCTGTTTAGAAACTTATGTTTTACAATATTTATTAGGCCCAAAATAAGTCTTGGACATGCAATTGTTCGCCTATGTAATACGCTGCGTGACTTACAGTACAAATTATATATATATATATATATATATATATATATATATATATATATATACACACAGAGTGAAAGGTTCATAAGACACCCGAGCAGCTGTTCCATCTGGCACACAACATTTATACAGGTCTTTTCTGCTACACAGTACATTGGCATATGTAGTGGAATAAACCCTTTAGTAGCCAACCTTAAAAACATGTAATATTCTCATCAGAGGCGTAACTTGGATTTATACTTCCTGTTTGGCAAGCCTAAATTCTTCATACTGACACATATACTGCCATAAAATAAGAGACATTATTTATAGAGTTGTATAATATAGTTGGTAACATAAAATAAAAAAATCAAGCTGTTTTTGTAAGTTTTGTGTTATACTAAAAAACTAAGAACTAAAAAAAAAATCATATGAGATAAAGATGACCAAAACATTAGGGGCGGCATGTATGAAATTTGGTGTTTAACTGCCAAATTTCTTGCGCATAATAATAGCAAAGAATGTGCCTGATTTATGAACCCGCTC
The DNA here is from genome assembly GCA_025379985.1 of Phyllomedusa bahiana. Classification (NCBI taxonomy): domain Eukaryota; kingdom Metazoa; phylum Chordata; class Amphibia; order Anura; family Hylidae; genus Phyllomedusa; species Phyllomedusa bahiana. The sequence goes on along the minus strand of JAODAL010003793.1, from coordinate 85,803 downwards.
TATAGCGGGTCATAAATCAGGCTCATTCTAGCGCTAGGACAACATTTCTGGAACAGGTAAACCACTTTCAAAGTGGTATACCTGTTCCAGAAGTAATGTGCCTGGAATTGCCATACTGAAGCTATAAATCTTTAGCTTCGTACGGTTGTAGTGTGCCCTGCCTTCCACATGCCCCCCAAAATCAGGCGCATAACAGAGAGAAACGGCGCACAGTAATGCGCCTGATGTTGGGTTGAGGATACACCAGACTTCTGGTGCAGCCCCATTCATACTTGCCACCCTAGATGTCTAATGGTGACATAAACTGTTTATGGTCTATGGCATGTGCTAGACTATTCTCAGGGAAGTGTCAATGGGTGATCCTTGAATTGGACAGCTTGAATAAGCCAAATGTACATGTAAGTTGGGGACAAAAAGTTGATGACTGTTGATCATTCAGTTATCCTTCTGCCACAATCAGTACTATAGTCTAATACTTTACAACGAGGTAGAATATGATGCTCTAGTTATACTCTCCATTAATGAATACTTTTAATCACCTGTATCGCTTATGTTTTTAGAATTGACTAGGGACAACACTAATTGGTTTTCACTGTGTCTTTGAAAAAAGATGTTTAACTTACTGAGGCAACTCTACTGAACACAGTTTTCCAAATTATCATCTGGCTTAGCCGGCATTTTAACTACACATCAAAGTGTTCACCTGGATTCCAGTACTTTGAAGTTTTTCTTATATGTTTTATATGGCTGCCATTTTTCTGTGGGTATTTTGAAATGTTTTTCTTTTAGGGAAATGCCCTGTAGACAGTATTACAAAATACAATACCAATTAGGACATCCAACTGGTTTTATTGATTTGGTATTGCGCTATTAGCAGTTCAGTTGTACTGTATGTAGTCACAATGCAACTAGCTCATTTTCACGGCAGATACAGTATAAACAGATGGATAATCCAGGTATTGGTTGATACAGCATTGGCAAAGAAAATATAATTTCTGGCTAATATGAATATGCTGAATTAAGAAATTCTATAGGAACAACAGCTGCATGAAAACGTTGTCAAGGAAAAAAATCTTAACATTTAAGTAAAAAAAAATTGATCATTTAGATTATTAAAAATATTGGATTATTACCTCAGGGAAAAATAATTTACCCAAAGTTGTAGATATCACTTTCAATTAATATGTGATTTTTTTATCTTCTGTAGTAAAATAGAAAATACTAGGTTTTTCATGATAAAAAACATAGTAAAATAAAAAGTTTCAAATAACCTCTTAGAAATACATACTTGAAAAAGGAACATAGTATACATGATATATAGGGAACATGGCATATATTATAGTATCTATCTATGTAACCGTGTATGTATATATGTATACAAATATAAAATTGTTTTTGTAGAACCGATATGGTTCTACAAAAAAATTTCCTCACGACAAAAGTAACACATCTACCAATCTAACATGAAACATAATATATATTTTACTGAAAAAGCAAAATTCATAAAACAAAATAGGTATATAAAAAAGCAACAAAAGGGAATACTGTGTAACACAGCTTCATATGGGAAAATATGCAGTAACATGCCAAATGGTATAAAATCGGATTACATCGCCATAATAAGTGTGCACAAATTCATTTGGCTACACAAGACACATTAGGCAACACCTATAGCATTTGATATCAAGGAGTAAATGGCATACAGACCAAAAAAAGGTACAGGGACCCCAACACGCGCTTCACCTCTGACCTCAGGTTTAAAAATTTCCCATAAATCACCAAGTGTCGCATGTGTTATAAGCTTTGAAATAAAATAAAAAAATCCAATGCTTGATTTATTACATATTTACTTATTAAACACGAAAGAGTGACCAAGGATACAAATCATTTTCTTGTCATAAGTCTAATGAAAATTACTTTTAATTGGAAATACTTACCAGCTTATTTGTCATTACAAAGCAGGACAGGAAGGAGAAAATGTTTCAATGACCATAATGAAGCATCTGTAACACAGTGAAGAAAAAAGGAACATCAAACACAATATAACAATATAATATAGATGTATTTGTATCACTTACCCCTGCTAAGAAATAAAGATTACCTTTTTTCTGCCTACAAACTTGGCAGGCAAAATATTATGTAGCTTAAAATACATAATGATCTACTGATTATACATTAATAATCACAAATATACTTTTTTATGTTTTTTTACTGTTGTATCATTTAAAATCCTGTAACTGTGGCAAATTTTAATTTTTTTAATGTGTTTGGGTTAGTAAGCTATAGGTAAAAGAAAATGATGCATTTTTCTATTTATCTATCTATAAAATCATTCAATTATATGGCTTCTTTCATTTAGCTACCCAATATCTGCATGTGCTGTGTTTACAATCACGAAGACAGACAATTTGTTTAATATGGCTTTATGCAGTCTGTACTTATGGGTATTGATCGAGGTAGGCTGACTCATTCAGCCATGGTTTTATGAGCTGCTAATAATGTGATAGCTTAAATTCAATCTGATGTGAGTATTCCTGGTCAGAGTATACCCATGGTGTAGTTATGTGCATAGTTCACTGGCTCCTACTGATCAATTAACTGCTTAGTGTCGGAGGTGATGTGCAGTGTCAAGGTCCAGGCGAAGAAAATTAACTATCCTATTCTAGAACCCAGTGATAAAAGGAAAATGCAGACAATGCCATGAAATGTTTGGCAAATAGGTGCCATGAAAATAAAAGTAAAATATAATAAAGTCATGTTTATTATTTTTCTAATATTTGTTCTTGCTTGTAATATTTTTTCTGCAAGATAAAGTTATATCCAGAGTGATTCACTATATAAAGTGTTGTTATAATAATTGGACTTTTAAAAATAATGAATAACAGATCATACACTATTAATGTACCAACCATAAAGAAGGAGAAATATAATATTCACATAATGTATAATAGTTTAAATATTAGAGATATGTTGAACCTATATATTTAAATATACTGTATATAGTTTAAAGTCTACAGAAAACAAAAAATAGAATAATAATTTTGACGCTGAAAAAAATATTTGGGTTATTTTTTAAGAGTAGAAATTGGCAAAAATGTATAGAAATGAAAAAAAGGAAATATGCAATTAATCTATTAATATTACAAATAATGTAAAAGTGAATATATTGTGTAATGTTTAAAGCTTTAACAAACAACAATTCATGTAAAGTTAGAGAACGAGAATAAACTTAATTAATTTATTTATAACAATATCCCTTGATCAAATAAAACAAAATTAATTTTTTAACTAGCTTGATTATATCTTAAATCAAGAAATTAATTAATAAAAGAAAAAAACAGATATGAGTATTTTCTGTCATATCACCTTGGTCACAACTGATGAGTAAAGGACAGAAAATATTCAGAATCAACTGAAACTTAAAATTTTCTCTTTGCAATTAATGCACTCTTAAATCATAAATTTCTCTTCTGAATTGATAAAAATATATCCAACCTACGAACTATAGTATATTTGTCTGTATATGTTCACTCCATACTCTTTTAACTTACACAATATAATCATGTCAAGTCATAGGCATAATGTATCCAGTTAACAATATAGATTAAAATATTTTTATTATTATCAGTCTGTCTTAAAAATGCAACAATAACAATCTATTTTTTTAGAATAAATGCTATGTTACAGAACACATACACACACCTTTTATTAGCCTACTTATTCATAAAATATGTTTGAAAAGCAAGACACCGCTTGCTAAATGTATCTAGTCAAGTTGCTGTCATGGGAATGTAGAGTCTACCATGATTCCTCCAATTAAACAATTTATGAGTCACAGGATACCTCAATTGAGGTCAAGCAGAATGACTGCCCTTCTAATTCTGCTGTTAAATATCAGAAGGCTGCAGCTCTGCACAGGAAAAAGTGGGGCAGGTGGGACTACACATGATTTATAGGTAATTAGGCTGAAAATATTTTTCAAATTCAACATAAAACCTAATCTCAACTGTAAAAACATTAGTACAAGATGCACTGCAACTGCAAGAATAGAGATCTTACATCAATTTTTTTTAAATCAAGTTGATTATATATAATTAATGATGGAGCAGCTACTAATGGCATACAGTAGAAAGCTCCATCTTTAAATTTGTGAACTATAACTGGATCTTCACCATTCACAACAAAGTAAATGTAATTATAAGTTTTTACATGAACTTTGAGATATTTTCAACAGTTTCAATGCTGCTACCTGTATAACCAAGTCCTTTGATCGGGAGATGGAAAAGTCCCTCTCTGCTGCTAAAAGTAATCCTATCACGGTCTTTGCTGTGAACTGAGAATAAGGTCAAAAAGCCATCGGAAGTTTAAGCTCGTAATCTTAGATATAGCCTGGTTATTTCTCACTCCGCTTTATAAAATTAAGAGGCATATGTTTACATATACATTTATCTGAAAGCCACAGTATTCACCAAGACACACACGCACACACACACACACATATATATATATAAATATATATATATATATATCTATAATATATGTGTGTGTGTAGTGTGATGTATGCATGTATATGTGTGTGTAGTATTGTAATATGTATATATATATATATATGTATGTGTGTGTGAGATATATGTATGTATATATATATACACACAAACACATATATACATATATATATGTGTGTGTGTGTGTACATAGAATTTTCTTATGTTGTGGATGGCCACATACAAATAACACGTACATGGCTTGTTCGATTATCATGTCATCTGGATGTTGGTTAGTGATAAAAAAAAGTAAAAAGAAAATAAAATGGGAAAAAAAAAATCACACAGCTACACTTTTGCATTGCCCACACACATCTTTTCAAAGCCTCTCCAAACATTTTCAGAAGCAAGGGCTACAAAAGTACCATTTCAAACCATTTCACAAGGGGTCCGCTCTAGTCATCAGGTTTTACGTTGGGTACCAAACTATCCATCACACAACTAGTATTAATGGTAAAAGAAATCCCTCCTAAATCTTTAAGTATCAGATTACTAAAACTGATTAACACCCACTAGAATCTTTCTTGTCAGTGGTGAAGTAAATGTTACCATCATAGCATTTACAACCAATAACTATCAAAATGTCAAGCATATACAGTTCAGTACAAGTTGAAACTGATTTGGTTTATATCGGAAGAAATATCCCAATACTATGCACACAAATGTATTACAACTTTATACAGCCTACCTGTAATATGGCACCTATAGCAGTCTATGGAGTCATATTGTAAGTCCATATACTTCTGGTTGTGTAAGAAAAGGCCAGAAAAAAACATTGTGGCCTGCTCAAGAGGATGGTGTATTATGAAGGAATTAGCCCACAGAAGTCATGCCGTTTCTTTGTAATGTAATGCCATATATTTGACTATGGAGTTGGTTCCACAATATGGATTAAGTCAAGTCCTTCAGGCCTTGAGCGTGAGGCCTGACAATCATTATTCATTTTACTGTTAGTAGTAAAATTATATAATAGTTCTACACAAGATTTTTCTCATAAAGTTCATCTTTTTCTACTTATGTTTATGAGCATGCAGAATCAAGTGAGTAAAAGTAGGTTCTGTTTTATTATTGGTACTCAAACAATGGTTTAGCGATGGCCTGGAACCTTTTGACATTAAGGATGACATGTATGAATGGTCCATTTTCACTGTTCTGGCAAGAAATGAACCAAAAATTAGTGTTCAGCCTTTTTTTCCTCTGCATGGTTCGTAATTCGGCCATGTTTGGAGCACTGTGCACCAGACCAAACACTATGTAATGCGCCAAGTATGTGGGGGCGTTATGAGGGCATGTTGCACCACATTCGTAATATTAGACACATTTATGAATGTGGGATGGCAAAACTAGGCTCATAACTTTTTAAATTTAAATTTAAATTTTAATGTGGTCTGTCTGAGTCTGAGTAGTCGTAGTGAAACTTCGTTTTCCATTAGGGCCAAAAACATCCCTTATTTCTCAACTTATACCAATAAAATAATAAAAAGTAATTTATGATAATTATCAAATTATATAAAATTAAGTGATATATATGTAATAATAAATTATAAAATATAAAATTAATATAAAATTATATAATATGCCAAAAAATAATATTATCTCCTTTAAAATGTATTTAAAATTAATATAATCTAAAATTAAATTTAATTTAAATAATATAAATTAATTAAACCAATACAGCATCTACCATAAATCCCGTTCTCAAATGTGTATTTACGGAGTTAGTGTAGTATTATCAGTGACTACAAAAACATCATAGCAGGTTAGAAATAAAATAAAAGGTGTTAGAATAAGATGTCAGTGAATAGAAACCATGGTAGTGATCTTGCAGGTTGCACCACTAGTCTCAGCGAAACCTATGTGTATTTTCCAGATCACAAATTAACATGCTATATAAAAATATTTAAAAAAGTATTTTGTAAGATTTTAGTTATAAAAATATAAAAATCTCCACAAAATGTTGGTATTAACATAACACATTTGAAATTAGAAAAACAACTCAGTGAACTGTTTCAGCAGCCATTTTCAAATTCTGGCATTCATTTATACACATTTGGCTCATTACTAATGCACCAAAGTACCGTGGCCAAACATACACGCTAGGTGCCTTAAACCTTAGGCCCCATTTATAACCGCACATATATCATTTTTATGTATTCGTGCACATTAGACGCTGAAAAAAAGACACAAAAAATGTTTCTGATGTGCCAAATTTCATACATGTCGCCCTAAATGTAAATGAATTTTATGTTCCCTATGTAAATGATCTTACTATTTATCCAATGATAATTTTAATATCAATGGATTCTTAAAAATATTTTTATCTTGCACATTTATTGACAAATGAATATAAAAGCTTTGAGCATGAGAATAACAAAAAAGATGTTCGTAAAAATCCTTAAGTCCGATTTTAAAAGATACAGTCTCTAAACCATAACTTACAATTATATATGTCAATGGTTGTTAATGTGAGAGATTGCACTTGCTTCTTATGTACGTGACCTTATGTCTAAAGGTCTTTTCTTTAACTTTATATGTCTCTAATTTCATGTATGAAAAAATGAAGCATGCTATAGAACATTAGATGCCATACAGATCTTTTTTTCTTGCATTTTTTCTTATGTAAATGTTTCTTTAGTTTATGAACAAAAGATAACATACAAATTATTAATTAATATTATGATGTTATTGTGTCACCCAAGATCATTTGGGTTAAAATTTCATTGTACAAAGAGAGAAATCAATGTAGTGGTTCCAACACATGAAAATATAAATGTCATCCTTAAATTGAAGAAATTGAAGTAAACCCCATAAGGTACTAGATCAAAATACAGTCATATGAAAAAGTTTGGGCATCCCTATTAATCTTAATCATTTTTAGTTCTATATATTTGGTTGTTTGCAACAGCCATTTCAATTTGATATATCTAATAACTGATGGACACAGTAATATTTCCGGATTGAAATGAGGTTTATTGTACTAACACAAAATGTGCAATACGCATTAAACCAAAATTTGACCGGTGCAAAAGTATGGGCACCCCAACAGAAAAGTGACATTAATATTTAGTAGAGCCTCCTTTTGCAAAAATAACAGCCTCTAGTCGCTTCCTGTAGCTTTTAATCAGTTCCTGGATCCTGGATGAAGGTATTTTTGACCATTCCTCTTACAAAACAATTCAAGTTCAGTTAAGTTTTGATGTCGCCGAGCATGGACACCCCGCTTCAAAGTATCCCACAGATGTTCAATGATATTCAGGTCTGGGGACTGGAATGGCCATTCCAGAACATTGTAATTTTTCCTATGCATGAATGCCTGAGTAGATTTGGAGCTGTGTTGGGATCATTGTCTTGCTGAAATATCCATCCCCGGCGTAACTTCAAATTCATCACTGATTCTTGTACATTATTTTGAAGAATCTGCTGATACTGACTTGAATCCATGCGACCCTCAACTTTAACAAGATTCCCGGTGCCGCCAAAGCATGATGGACCCTCCACCAAATTTTACAGTGGGTAGCAAGTGTTTTTCTTGGAATGCTGTGTTTTTGGGACGCCATGCATAACGCCTTTTTGTATGACCAAACAACTCAATCTTTGTTTCATCAGTCCACAGGACCTTCTTCCAAAATGAAGCTGGCTTGTCCAAATGTGCTTTTGCATACCTCAGGTGACTCTGTTTGTCGGATGCTTTCAGAAACGGCTTCTTTCGCATCACTCTCCCATACAGCTTCTCCTTGTGCAAAGTGTGCTGTATTGTTGACCGATGCACAGTGACACCATCTGCAGCAAGATGATGCTGCAGCTCTTTGGAGGTGGTCTGTGGATTGTCCTTGACTGTTCTCACCATTCTTCTTCTCTGCCTTTCTGATATTTTTCTTGGCCTGCCACTTCTGGGCTTAACAAGAACTGTCCCTGTGATCTTCCATTTCCTTACTATGTTCCTCACAGTGGAAACTGACAGGTTAAATCTCTGAGAAAACTTTTTGTATCCTTCCCCTGAACAACTATGTTGAACAATCTTTGTTTGGAGAGGTTTTTTGAGGAGCCCATGATGCCACTCTTCACAGGAGATTCAAATAGGAGAACAACTGCAATTGGCCACCTTAAATACCTTTTCTCATCATTGGATACACCTGGCTATGAAGTTCAAAGCTCAGTGAGGTTACAAAACCAATACTGTGCTTCAGAAAGTCAGTAAAAAGTAGTTAGGAGTATTCAAATCAATAAAATGATAAGGGTACCCAAATTTTTGCACCAGTCAAAATTGGTTTAATGCATATTGCACATTTTGTGTTAGTACAATAAACCTCATTTCAATCCAGACATATTACTGTGTCCATCAATTATTAGATATATCAAATTGAAATGGCTGTTGCAAACACCCAAATATTTAGAACTAAAAATGATTGAGATTAATAGGGGTGCCCAAACTTTTTCATATGACTGAATATGTCTGAAGAAGAGAGTAAAGATAGAAGCATAGAAAGAGAGGAAAAGAGACAAACAGTGAAGAAGACTAGTTGGGCGAAGAAAAAAACAATGGTTAAGTCGCCATTTTGTTGTATTTTTTTTCAACACTGGGCCTCATTCATCAAAACTGTCTAACAGTAAAACTGTCTAACAGTAAAACTGGGCTTTGATTGGTTGTTACTGGCAAGACTTAAAGAGAACATTAAAAAGAGAAATGAACAGGTGACTTATCACTATTTAAAATTATTTTTTTTTCTCTCCTCTCAAATATACTGAAATCCTACGATAAAAGAAATGTTGTCGGGTAAATACAACAAGGAAGGTTGCACCATTATCAGTTTTGATAAATGCGAGTTTTATCCCATGCAAAAATCATCTTCAATGTGTTTTTGGATGCAATTCACAGATCATTCGATTCAATGATTCTTCATATAATCTGCTCATTCATAATTTTAAAACCAGGACAGAAAGTGCAATAAAAAATGGCAACATGTCTTCGGCGCATGAAAAACCCACCAAAGATTAGACATTTATGGGAAAAATATGCCACAACCATCTTGAAAAAAACTCCACACATTGATCATAGTGTTGCTGAAAAGCCCCAAGGGGGACATGTATGAACATGGCGCCAACTCGTCAGTTCTACTTCTGTTTTTAATAGTGTATGATCTGACAGTATGTATGAAAGTGTCTCACAGCACTTTATAGATGTGTCCTGTTCTACGTCAAAAGTAGCCTCAGTCAAGCAACTCTGAAACTGGCATGGAACTGTGTAACAGCTTCTTGCCAAACTTTGGCGCAGTTTTTGGCTCATTGCACGTATCTGGTGCAACACATCCCTGCATTGTTGGAGCATTCAAAAGTTTTGTCTATGCATCTACAGAACAGGGCTACAACAGTTTGTTTGGCTCAAAGCAGTCCAAAGAAAATGGTGCAGACTCATTCTTAGATGAAACCCCAGGGATCCACAAATACATTACAAGCAAAGAAAAATGGAATAAAATTGAATGATTTGTAGATTTTAGTGCATTTAATATTTCTCTGTCTGGAACATTTTTTAATGGAAAAAAGTGTGAAAAGCACCAGGAAAAATGCAGTTAAAATGCAGTGCTGATCCAATAAAATGCTAAATTGCACTGATTCAAATGCTGAATACCTCTGTACAATAATGTTGTATCATTGCCACATCGAGCAGCACAAAGAGTGCGTATATGTCTATATTAGAACTTTGTTGGAATCTATAAGATTCCCTACTATTTACATGCATGTGCACATTGGAGTGCTTTTAAATACTGGTACTGATGCAGGTTGTCCCATAAATAGGCTATTTGTCCATTGCCCCATTGCTTGTTATTTAAAAAAAAAAAGTTTCAACTTAAAACCCTACTGTGGATGTGTCCTTACTTTGGCAATTGAAGACAGTTGCATTACATTATATTTTCCAAGTTGCAAAGTTAAATAAGTGATAAAATACTGCTACTTGCATTTCATTTACTTTTTTTTTGTTTATAGTGGTTCAAAATATAACAGCGTTAAAAGTTTACAATAGAATGTTTTGAATATATTGCATGGCAAACATTACTTACACTGAAAAATGGCAAGCCTAAGAAATAGAGCATAAAATGAGGCAGGTAAGTCCTGCAAGACACTGACACACAACGGCAGTGAGCTTTGATTTGCCCTCCAACAGCGACGGGAATACTTTAGAGCTTCTGCTTTCCTGATCCCTTTAAAATAGAGTCACAGGGAAAATTTCAAATTGATGAAAAAAATGTGTTACTGTCTGTTCAGGGGAAGTGTTTCTAATTGATTTGACATAGCACTGCTCTGGTGATTTGTGTGTATTGCAACTTTACAGAACAAAATTAGAAAACGGGAAATTTTATCCGCTGACCAGGATTGCTTTACAATGACATTAACTTGGCATCCTTCCCACTTTCAACCTTAAGTATATACAGTGTACTTGCATAAATTTTTACTTGTACATCACATTTACTAAATATTCTGTTGTTTAATGTTCAACTCTTCAATCTGGATAGTGTGAGGAAATGAAATATACCTTAGATAAATAGGAGCAAGAAAACTGTACACATTCTATGGCGATAACATTCACTGCCATAACTTTTTATTGACCTCGAAATTTTTGTGATTGACTGACCTTACTTTATCCTACTATATTTAGATTTGGCAACTTTTTGACAAGCAGGAGGCCATAACTTTAAAACCACTGACAAGTCAAGTGAATAACATTGATTATCCTGTGAATGGCACCCATCAAGTGTAAAGATATAATTGTAAGTAAGTTAGTAGTCAGCTCTTGAGGCTCATGTGTTCATAGTTGGACAAATATGCAATCTGAGTGACTTTGGCACAGCTAAATTATGATGGTTAGACTATTCTGGGTGAGAATATCCAAAATGGCAGGGCTTCTGCAGTGCATAGTGCCTCCCAAAGGTGTTTAAAACAAGGACAAGTAGTGAACCAGTGACAGGGTAATGGGCACTCAAAGTTTATATATGTGTGTTGGCGGCAATGGCTAGCCCAGTTGGTTCAGTTTCACAGAAGAGCTATCAGAGCACAAATTACTCAGCAAGTTACTGCTGACTATAATAGAATAGATGTATCTGTTTAGAGGTAAGAATGGCATTCAGAGGCATGACTTGAAGATCCGTGGCCCTGGTGCAAAAAGTGAAATAGGGACCCCCCACCACCACCTCCCAGTCACAGAACTGGTGTCATCTTATGTCGCAGAGGGGCTTTTGGGCCCCCTCCAGCTGCAGGGTCCGGTAGTGACCGCTATCCCTGCATCCCCTGTAGCTACGCCCTTAATGGCATTCCAACCCCTATAAACCACCGGAAGCATCTACCATAGGCACACATAAGTGTCAGAACAATAGGATGGGAAATGGAATATGGTGGCTTGGTCTGAAGACTCATGTTTTCTTTTACAACAAGTGAACAACCAGGGACATGTGGGTTCCCTAACTGGGAAAAATATGGTTCTAGGAAATACTATGAAAAATGGAAATCCAGATTAACATTGCAATGTTCTGGATAACATTAGATGCTGACATTCATATGAACATTATTTTAAAATATACCACCTACCTATACATTGCTGCAGACAAAGTACAACCCTTCATGTCAGCAGTATTCTCAGATGGCAGTGTCTCATTTTTCAATGGGATAAATTTATCCCACTGCACTGTAAAAATTGTTTAGGAAAGGCTTGAGGAACATGACAAAAAATTAAGATGTTGACTTGGCCTCCAAATTTCCCAAATCTTAAAGGATTTGTCTCCTAACGCTGTTTAACTGAGCCAAAAGCAGTTTTAGATCATACATCCTGTCTCCTTTTGGTCAGGCTGTGTGTGATTCTATAGCATTGATTAGCATATAAGTTCGACATTCACAGCTTTTCTATTGCACTGACATGAGAGCAGGAGATGTAATATATAAGTGCAGAGAGCTACAGAGCTCAAAGTAAACAAACAAATTAGACTAATTATTTGTTTGAGATAAAACACTGTACTCAAGCTGCCAGCAGTCTGACCTGTGGGGATGTCATGTCCTGCTATCAGATAAGACAGAGCAGAGAGGGAAGGGGACCTGTGCGCACTCATAGCTGATAACATCTATCTAATCTCATCATCAAAACCTAAAAATAAAGCAATATATTTGGAAAAAAACCTCAATTACTGGTCCGTACATGTTGAAAGCTAATCTTTGTATTGAGACAACCCCCTTTAATCCAAATGGGCACATGTAGGATATGCTGGAGGTCTTGTGGAGTCTATGCCTTGTTGTTGTGCTGTTTCAGCAACACGAGGGGAATCATTACCATATTAGGCAAGTGGAAAAGAGACAGTTACCTTTGACATGGAACATTAACCGTACATGTGCAAATGCTCTTTTTCTGATTTTCCTTGAACTCTTAAGTATATCTCGCAGAAGTTGTTTCTTGCAACCTGTAGGATTGATGTAATGGTGGAGGAAAAGAAAACATGCTCACTGATTTTATTTTTCCTCTAGTTTTGAATGAAAGGTCAGAGTCTGTAGTAGTTAATAACAAGTTAGCTATATTGTTGGTCCTCTAATTCCGCCCTAAATTGTCTTTAAAAAAGAAAAGATACAGATTCTTTAATTAAAAAAGCTGCACTGAACTAATCCCTCTAGCTGAAAAAAAAAAAAGTTTCAAGCAATCTCTTTCTGCTCTGGGAGAGAAAAAGCAGACAATACCATAACAGATCAGAAACATAAGCTATAGTATGCAGCCAGGAGCACAGCAGGGAACTGAATACTGCTCCGACTGTGTCATTTTTTAATCCCCCATCCCAGTTTTCCCCGTCTGACCTCATGCTGAGATGAAGTTATCACAGAAGACAGCTTTACTCTCACCAATGAATCCAACCCTGGATCTGTATTATCCTTAGCAGATCAAAACACCGCTTTCATCAAACAGCATTATCTGCATAAAAGGCATGCAATTGCCCGATAATTTTACCCAAACTATGCTATTCATTTAAAGGACAAGAAAAGAAATGTAATTCATTCTGTTTTGCCTGTAACAGCTAACTCCAACTTTACTCATGGGAACTTTGCTTTAATAATTTTGGATCTCCCTAAAAATGGTTGGTTTTAATGTTTTTTCTCAATTCCTTGCAAAATGCCTGTTGACAAGTGAAAGCTTGTGCGCGGATATGATAGAAATCTTTCCCAGTGCTTCCTGGGACAAGATTTCAAATACTATCAGCTATGCTTCGGTCTGATTTATAGATAATATTGCAACCTGCTATTGGTACAAGAGCAAACACACACATACATAGATACCTGCACACATACTTATATACACACATATGCATACACTTACAAAAACATACATATGTATATACACACACATACATACACACATATATACACAAGCATATTATGGCTTCTAGGTCCTGGGCACACCATTATGTAATTTTAAAACTATAGTCGACAATTTTTTACTTATTGTCTTTCAATTCTAAAAATGTAAACTATTTTTCATTTCACACTAATTGCCATTTTACGATTTTGGTAAAAAAAGAATAAAAAACTCATTTTATTTTGCTTACAGTCACATCTGGATTATTTTAATGAGACTTTAAACTGTAAATTTGATATTTCAAAGCTGTTGGCATATAGAAGAAAATTGTAAGACTTTAACTGTCTTTCATGTGCAATGTAATTGTTATATGCATTGGATTATTCATGTCTTTTTTTAGAATTCAGTGATCCTTCTGCTTAAGAGCTCATTGGCAATAAAAGAGGTGAGTTGCTATGTGCTGTATTTCCACTATCTGGCATCATGACTACCTGCTCTATTTGAATAATATCCAAACTAGACCCTTTTTAATTCCTCTTTTTGATTTGCATTCAGCAAGGTATGTTTTTTTTAAAAAAAAATCTTCCAACATGTGAGCTGAAAATAAATTCCTCATATATGCAACTGGTTGTGAGGCTTGTAGTCATGCAGCTGTATTATGGATGCTAAATGTAGATCCTTTGTGGCCATCTGAATGAGGCTTAGTAAGCATGTGAATTACAAACACAGGAACTTCTTTTAAAAGCTTCGTACAACTTGGAATAAAAAGTGATAACATATGCTAGCTTAAGTGAAAAACATTCATAACTGAACCTATTAGAGGTTCATCGGTGATAGAAAGGTTTAAACAGTAGGGCACAAAGATACAGAGCTCTAAAGGGTTAAAGGTTGTCAGCAAGAAGCATTAAAAAGTTACTGTTCTGCTGATAAGAAACAGCAGAGAGTGATGTCACCATCTGGCCAGGACTCTATAGCCAGTTAGAGCACAGAATGATGATTGGTAATCTAGGGAAGCTTGTATACACAAGCAGGAGATAACTGTTTTAGCTCCGAAAGGAAGCAACATCAGAACAGCAATGTCTTTGGGAATAGACTTTATTTACCTTCACCTACATGATTAAGGTTAATCACTGTGATGAAAATACCCCCTTAACTTGTATCAGCAGCACTGTCAAAAATGCATTGTAAAAACTGCTTCAGTTCACTGTAAGATAACATGCTGTTCTACCATCCAGTTATTGGGTGTGTACGGATGCTCTACTTACACCACTAATCAGGTATCCATCAGTTACAACTGATCATTTTGTTGACATATATGTAGCAGTATTAGGTAAAGATTATTCCCATGTCACTAAATTTAGCTAGGAAGTTTATGCAGTCAAAAAGAAACAACTTTGTAAATATATGTTGTTTTCCAAAGTGCTTTCTTTACCTGATATAGTATAGATATGATTCAATGTGTTCAGCTCATTGCCCCGATTGTCGCCCACCTCTGAATTGAAGCAGTGGTGGCTGCTCTGACCGTCTGACGTTGCTGCTGGTGGGGCTGTCAGAAATGCATGTTCGCTCCCAACTCAGGTCTGACAATGTTACAGACATTACATACTGTATATACAAACTGCTCCGGGGCAGTGTTCTCTGTATCATCCTTTCTGGTCTTAAAAATCATCCCTCCTGATCTTGCTTTTGACCACCCCCTGTGTAGTACAGCTCAAGGCATTTGGTGCATTCCATATAAAGTGTCACGGGTCACGCCACGGTCCATGGCCGGGACTGTGGACTTGTCCGTGCCCCTGTTTCTGTGTCCGCTGGGCCTCGCAGTGGCTGTATCACTTGGTCCGGTACCTGCTGCTGTGGCTCCAGCCACAATGTTGAAATGTTACCTGCCCGCAATCCCACATGTCTTCATCCTCTCTGGCTTCCTCGGCGTGTGTGCCCACTTCCTAGCCTTCTGATATTTAAAGGGACAGTGTTTCACTTTCCTTTTCCATGACCTGTGACTCCTGGCTACTTAAAGAACTTCCTACCCTTGGTCCTGGTCAGTTCGTTGGTGTCCTTCCTTAGAACTTGACCACTGTCTGTGGTTTTCTTGCTGAGTTAACCTCGAGTTACCTGTGTACATGCGTTAACCCTTTGTTAACCCTATGCTATCCAACGCATCTGATCCCAGCTGTTCCTGATGTTGTGCTGATATGTTACTAGCTGCTGCTGTATCAAGTCCATTACCTGCGTGGGACTCTGCTACCTGTCTACGGCTACACCTGCTGTGACCTGTCCCCGTTACCGGTGTTCCAATCCCGCACTTCGGTTACCACCGAGAGTTATACCATCTACGCCCGCGATGGCCCAGAGGACCCGTATACCCGGAGTTTCTAACCACCTGCTTTAGAAAACGTGACTTAAAGTACAGTAGCTTACAATGACAAGTGATGTCAAGTGATGTCATTACTGTGCTGCTTGCGTAAACTGTCAATCAAGGAGCAAAATAAAATCCCTCCTTTGGACAGTCATAGAAAACCTCTGCCTAGTAAAATCTGTGAGATAAGAAAAAATGATTGTCCTTGCCACTTGAATTTCTGAGAATTATAACTATGTGTACATTACAAATGGAAAAAAAAAACATTCTGCCATTTCATTCTCTCCTGCTTATTAGGTCAGGAGTTTCTGTGTTGTTTCTGTCTTCTTTAGTGTGTGTTTGTTTGGAATGAATCAAAGTGAAAACCATCAGCTTCCAGTCCAGATGAAATATCCATATAAAACAAACCTCTTTGTTAGCAATCCATTAAAAACTGTACATAAACTGCAGCAGACTTGAAAATAACACTAAATATTTTGTGTGTTAGAAACAAACTAATGCACTGCTGCATCATGCCTCTTCTAGTTGGATCGTAATTAGGACTAGGTGAGCTGAACACAAGATCACATGTTTTTGTTTGGAATGCTTGCATGGCAACTGCTTAGGAAACTTGCTTGCTAGCTCACCTGGCTCCACACTCAAGCTCATAAGCATACTTTAGATCTCTATAAAGCTAAGGGGAATCTGGCAGTCTGGACAGTAAAGAAGCATTGGTCCTGTCTAGTCAAGAAGTATAGGATTATTGTTTCTTGAAGTCTATTGTCTAGCTCAGGTGTAGCTGACACAGAATGTAGTTATAGTTGACAACATTTTCCTTTAAAAGAGCACTTTAGTGATTTTTTGCTTTGTTTGACTGCATATTGCAGCTTGAGAAGGAGTGTGGAGCTGGGTTTGGAAGGGTCTTAAAGGTGCCCGAGAGATTTAACAGGTGATGGTGTAATCCTGTACTACGACTACTGTCTGTTCTAGAAAAGTATTCCACTGATAGTCAGACTGGGGAACACAGAGAACCACAATAAAATAGCTTAGAGTGTACTGATACAACAACACTGGGATGAAACAAGTTACACTGCTAGAATAATTTCTAGAACATTGCTATGCAAATGAACCCTGGAGTGCTTCTTCAATTGCTGCATCTGTAATTTGGCTTATGCTGAATAAACAACAAAAGGCAGAGCTTTAAGTTTTGACTTCTTAACATAAAAATGGGGCCATTATTGTAAAAGTTATCAACAAGATGAATAATGCCATATTTATTCAATACTGGAACATTTACTTTTGCACAGTACACAGTAAAAAATATAACACTATGATAATTAGTGTTGCTCGAATAGGTCACTAGTTAATTTAACATTTTTTCAATCAAATTAGTAAAAAAAAATCAGGTTTGGGATCTATCAAACACAAATTTTTGCTCTATCCTTGACCCCAAGCCCATTCCTATCAATAACTTAGGGTTACCTTATTATTATGGTTTAACTTATCATTTTGCGGAAATCCTGATTCAGCAACTCTCGTGATACTGCATAACTCATCTGACATGGATTAAAATAACATTGGGGTTATGTTGGATGATTTTTGACAAAATTCAATCCTGGCCAACGCAAATGAATTGCTCAGGTTTTGGTTGAATTTGACAACCACCTGAATACAAAGAGCAACACTAATCATGATGTTTTGCCATATTAATCATCATCAGTAAAAAAAAAAATATTCTAAAAAATAAAACAAAAATTTGCAGTTTCTCCCTTGTTTTCCTAGGTTTGCCTTAGTTTTCTGTCATACTACAAACTTATAGGTTAATTGGCTTCTTAGACATACTCTTTCAACCGATATCAGACATTTTTAACCATGTAAAGTGCCACATTGTCTTTCTGGAAGATCCCATTTGTCCCAGGGAAAAGAATCAGCATGTATAGATGTAAATGCTCTGCTAGGATGAATTCAAATTAAAAATAGGTTAAGAGTGCCTTGTACATAGATAAGTGGGCTCTGAGAATGACCCAAAAACATTTCCCGGAACAAAATGCTGCTAGCACTACCTTATGTTCTTTCAGCTATGGTTGCTGATAGTGATGAGCGATTGTGTCAACTATCGTTATCGATTCGATAGTCGTGATCGGCAATTATCATGACAATATTCGATAGTCGATACGATTATACTGATGACCAAATTAAAGTCTATGGGAGAGGAAAAAACACCTTCATTCTTACACCCAAACAGGGGTGGAGAAGCTGGAATTAACATCCACAACAGTAAACTGGATACGTGCTACATCTTAGGCAAGACAATTAGGCAACAAGAGTCACAGAAAAAAATTCACAGACCATTCACTATCCCTGACTTGTACCACAACATGACCCTTAATCCTGCATAACTCACAAATTAAAAAGTGCCAGAAGGCAGTATTATTTGAACCATCATTTTAGTTGAACTGGACATTGACTATCCCTGTCCTGGAACGTAGCATGACCCTTAAACCTGTCTGACCCACAGATTAAAAAGTGCTGGAAAAAAGAGTCTTTGAACCACTATTTTAGTTGAACAGGACATTAACCATCCCTGTCCTGGACCACAGCATGACCCTTAAATCTGCATGACCCACAGATTAAAAAGTGCCGGAAAAAGGAGTCTTTCAACCACCAATTTAGATGAACTGGACATTAACCATCCCTGTCCTGGACCGCAGCATGACCCTTAAATCTGCATGACCCACAAAATTAAAAAGTGCCGGAAAAAAGGAGTCCCTTTTAACCACCATTTTAGTTGAACTGGACATTGACTTTACCTGTCTGGGGACACAGCATGGGCCCCAAACCTGCATGACACCCAGATTAAAAAAGTGCCAGAAAAAGGAGTCTTTCAACAACCATTTTAGTTGAACTGGACATTGACTATGCCTGTCCTGGACCGCAGTATGAACCCTTAAACCTGTCTGACCCACAGATTAAAAAGTGCCGGAAAAAGGAGTCTTTGAACCCCCATTTTTAGTTGAACTGGACATTGACTATACCAGTCCTTGGCCAAAGCATGAGCCCCAAACCTGCATGACCCCCAGATTACAAAAGTGCTGGAAAAAGGAGTCTTTGAACCACCATTTTAGTTGAACTGGACATTGACTATTCCTGTCCTGGACCTCAGCATGACCCCTATACCTGACTGAACCACAGATTAAAAAGGGCCGGAAAAAGGAGTCTTTGAACCACCATTTTAGTTGAACTGGACATTGACTATACCTGTCTGTACGCAGCATGACCCTCAAACCTGCATGAACCCACAGATTAAAAAGTGCCGGAAAAAAGGAGTCTTTGAACCCCCATTTTATTTGAACGGGACTTTGACTACCCCTTTCCCGGGGATGCATTTTTGCCCCTTAAACCTTCTGACGCCAGATTAAAAAGTACAGCAAAGGGGTCTTTGAACCACCTATTTAGTAAAGGGCATTGACTATACCTTCCCGGACCCGCATGCAGGTTGCTTTAAAAAACCCTGAAGAAGGATTTGGGGGCTGGGGGGTTATGAGATTCACATGGCACCGACTCAGCGATGACAGGCCTAATGGTCCTGAAACCCAAAAGATCCATTTGTTTGGTGTTGTCGCCGACGGGAAAGGGGGAGCACCTTCTCTTTTATCTCCCTCCATGTTTAACCCCTTTTGCTCGCTTACCCCTGCATTTTGCCCCCCGTTCAAAATATAAATTTAAAAAAACGTAGGGAAAGAGTTTTTGACAGTCTCTTATTAAAAGATGGCAAATCCAGCCATTTTTAAAATCCCTCAAATTTTCCCAAACAGAGAAAAGATTGAAAATAATTGTTTCTATCATTACCTTGAAGTGCGGGTTGGTGGAAGAAGTAAAAAACAAAATAACGTGTTTTTCCCCTTCGTTGGGGGATTTACAACTGCCATGGACTGAAATTGATATTTTTCAAAAAACTATCATATAAGTGCGTATCTGCGCCAAAAACTGAGGTTCACCAAGGCAATAAACTTTTCCCAAAAAGTTACACGGATGAGAAAAATTGCGTTTTTTGAAGCAATAACAAATGAAACATTTAAATAGAATTTTTTTTATAAAAAATTTTCGTACAAGGGGCATTTGAAAAAAAGGGGAGCACCAGTGCAATACGCTATTTAAAAGTTTACGGATAACAAAAGGGGGGTTTTTTGCACCAAGGGAAAAACCAAAAACAGAAAAATTTCTGTATCCTTTTCAAGTAAAGTTGGCTATTTAAAAAAAAAACGGGGCCCCAATGTGAAATACAGTTTTTTAAATTTTGTGGGTAAGAAAAGGTGGTTTTTGCACCAATTAAATACACCAACATTATAAAAAATTTCTGTACCAAAATTTAAGTTTAAGGTTTTTTTTTTTGAAAAAAACTGGGGCGCACCAAAAAAGGCAAGCAGAATATAAAAGTTATACAGATAAAAAAAAGGTGGTTTTTGCACCAATTAAAACACCAACAGTTACTAGAAAATTTTGTACCCAAAATTTTAAGTACAAGGTGTCTTGAACAAAAACTGGGGGGACCAAAGTGCAATCAGTATTTAAAAAAGTTATCGGATAAAAAAGGGTGTTTTTTGCACCAATGCAAATACCAACTTTACTAGAAAATTTCTGATCCAAATTTAAGTAAAAACATGGTTTTTGAAAAAAACGGGGGACGCAAAAAATAAAAGGTACAATTTACCTCGGTGGGGGGGGCCCGCCATCAGAAAATTTCGGGGGCCCCATACAGCTGAGTCGGGCCCCAAAACCCGGCCCCTTTAAATCCCGCTCCACCCCCCCCCCCCTCCTCCCACCCCGCCCCCCACCACAGAAAAAGAAAAAAATTCGGGGTGACCCAAACAAAACAAAAAAAAATACAATTACGCAATTACCTTAAACCAGGAATAAGACCCAGTGAATTCACTCAAAGCAGGATATACTTATTTATGCAATTAATACAAAACAGCAGCAATTAAAAAGTGTTGGTAGTTCAGTGGGGAGCAGAACCTACAGGAGGAGGCTGACTAGTACAGAGGGAGCTGGACATACAGGGGGGAGGCTGGTCAGTACAGGGGGAGGCTGGGCATGGCTTGGGGGAGCCTGGACAGGGCAGTACAGGGGAGGCTGGGCCTGACAGGGGAGGCTGGCATGCAGGGGGGAGGCTGGACAGGGCAGTACAGGATGGAGGGCCTGGGCAGTGGCAGGGGAGAGCTGGACAGTAAACAGGAGGGAGGCTGGGCCATGGCATGTGGAGGCTGGGCAGTACCGGGGGAGTCTGGGCATGGCAGGGGGGAGGCTGGACATGGCAAGTAAACAGGGGGAGGCCGGACAGGGCAGTGCAGGGGGAGGCCTGGACAGGCAGGGGGGAGGCGGGACAGGCAGTACAGGGAGCTGGACCAGGCAGTACAGGGGAGGCTGGACATTGACAGGGGGATGCTGGACAGGGCAGTACAGGGGGAGGCTGGAACATGCAGGGGAGGCTGAATGGCAGTGGGGCGGCTGGTCAGTACATGGGGAAGAGCTGGGCAGACAGGGGAGGCTGGGCAGTACAGGTGAGGCTGGACAGGCAGTACAGGGGGAGGCTGGACAGGGCAGTACAGGTGGGAGCCTGGACAGACAGTGCAAGGGGATGCAGGACAGGGGCAGTACAGTGATGCTGGGCAGTACAGGGGGAGGCTGGACAGGCAGGGTGGAGGCTGTACCAGGGCATACAGGGTGGCTGGGCAGTACAGGGGGAGGCTGGAAAGGGCAGTACAGGGGGAGGCTGGACAGGGCAGTGCAGGGGATGCTGGAAGGCATACAGGGGAGCTGGAGAGGGCAGTGCAGCAGGAGGCTGAACATGGCAGGGGGAGGCTGGACAGGGCAGTACAGGGGGAGGCTGGACAGGGCAGTAACGAGGGGAGGCTGACAGGTGCCAGTGCAGGGGATGCTGGCAGTGCAGGGGGAGGCTGACAGGGCAGGGCAGGGGAGGCTGGACAGGGCAGTGCAGGGGGAGGCTGGACATGGCAGGGGGAGGCGGACAGGGCAGTGCAGGGGAGGCTGACAGGGCAAGTGGCAGGTGAGGTGGGCAGTACAGGGGGAGGCTGGACAGGGCAGTGCAGGGGGAGGCTGGACAGGGCAGTGCAGGGGGAGGCTGGACATGGCAGGGGGAGGCTGGACAGGACAGTACAGGGGGAGGCTGGTCAGGGCAGTGCAGGGGATGCTGGAACATGGAGGGGAGGCTGGGACCAGCACACGGGAGCTGGACAGGACAGTACAGGGGAGGCTGGACAGGGCTGTGCAGGTGGAGGCTGGACAGGCGTGCAGGGGATGCTGGACAGGGCAGTACAGGGGGAGGCTGGACAGGGCAGTGCAGGGGGATGCTGGACAGGGCAGAACAGGGGGAGGCTGGACAGGGCAGTACAGGGGGAGGCTGGACAGGGCAGTGCAGGGGGATGCTGGACAGGGCAGAACAGGGGGAGGCTGGACAGGGCAGTACAGGGGGAGGCTGGACAGGGCAGTGCAGGGGGAGGCTGGACAGGGCAGTGCCGGGGGAGGCTGGACAGGGCAGTAACGGGGTCTGCTGGACAGAGCAGTGCAGGGGAGGCTGGGCAGTACAGGGGGAGGCTGGACAGGGCAGTACAGGGGGAGGCTGGACAGGGCAGTGCAGGGGATGCTGGCAGTACAGGGGGAGGCTGGACAGGACAGTACCGGGGGAGGCTGGACAGGACAGT
This sequence comes from Phyllomedusa bahiana, assembly GCA_025379985.1. Classification (NCBI taxonomy): domain Eukaryota; kingdom Metazoa; phylum Chordata; class Amphibia; order Anura; family Hylidae; genus Phyllomedusa; species Phyllomedusa bahiana. The sequence goes on along the minus strand of JAODAL010003793.1, from coordinate 62,883 downwards.
GGCATTGGGAGGCCTGGACATGGCAGGGGAGGCTGGACAGGGCAGTACAGGAGGAGGCTGGACATGGCAGTGCAGGGGGATGCTGGACAGGGCAGTACAGGGGGAGGCTGGAGAGGGCAGTGCAGCAGGAGGCTGAACATGGCAGGGGGAGGCTGGACAGGGCAGTACAGGGGGAGGCTGGACAGGTCAGTACCGGGGAGGCTGACAGGGCAGTACAGGGGTAGGCTGGACAGGGCAGTACAGGGGTGAGGCTGGGCAGTACAGGGGAGGCAGGACAGGGCAGCGCAGTGGGGAGGCTGGACAAGGGATGGCATTGCAGGGGGAGCTAGACATGGCAGGGGGAGGCTGGACAGGACAGTACAGGGGAGGCTGGACAGGGCCAGTGCAGGGAGGGCTGGGCAGTACAGGGGGAGGCTGGACAGGCAAGTGCAGGGGGAGGCTGGACAGGGCAGTGCAGGGGGAGGCTGGACATTACAGGGCGAGCCTGGACAGGTCAGGGGGAGGCTTGACAGGGCAGTGCAAGGGGGAGGCTGGACATGGCAGGGGAGGCTTGACATGCAACAGGCGAGCTGGACAAGGACAGTAACAGGGGGAGCTGATCCAGGGCAGTAAAGGGGAGGCTGGACAGGGCGTGCAGGGGGATGCTGGACAGGGCAGTACAGGGGAGGCTGGACAGTCAGTGCAGGGGGATGCTGGACAGGCGAAGAGGGGGAGGCTGGACAGGGCATGCATGGGGAGGCAGACAGGGCAGTGCAGGGGAGACTGGACAGGGCATTGGAGGAGACGGAGAGGGCATGGGGGAGGCGGACAGGGCAAGTACATGGGGAGGGCTGGACAGGGCAGTGCAGGGGAAGGCTGGAGTACAGGTGGAGGGCTGACATGGCAGTACAGGGAGGCTGGACAGGCAGTTGCAGGGGAGGCTGGGCAGTACAGGGGGAGGCTGAGACAGGACAGTACAGGGGGAGGCTGGACAGGACAGATGCAGGGGAGGCTGGACATGGCAGGGGGAGGCTGGAAGCAGGGCAGTACAGTGGAGGCTGGGACAGGGCAGTGCAGGTGGATGCGGGACAGGGCAGAACAGGGAGGGAGGCAGGACCGTTGCAGTAAACAGGGGAGGCTGGACAGGGCAGTACAGGTGGAGGCTGGCAGGGCAAGTGCAGGGGAAGGCTGACAGTGCAGAACAGGGGGGAGGCTGGACATGGCAGAACAGGGGAGGCTGGACAGGGAGTACAGGGTAGGCTGGTCATAGCAGTACAGGAGGAGGCTGACAGGGCAGGGCCGGGGGGAGGCTGGACAGGGCAGGGCCGGGGGGAGGCTGGACAGGGCAGGGCCGGGGGGCGGCTGGACAGGGCAGGGCCGGGGGGAGGCTGGACAGGGCAGTGGCAGGGGGAGGCAGGACAGGGCCGTACAGGGGGGAGGCTGGACAGGGCAGTGAGCAGGGGGACTGCTGGACAGGGCAGAGGCATTGGGGAGGCCGGACAGGCAGTACATGGGGAGGCTGGACAGAGCAGTCACAGTGGGGAGGCTGACAGGGAGGGCCGTGGGGATTGGCTGGACAGGGCAAGTACAGGGTGAGGCTGGACAGGGCAGTGCAGGGGGAAGCTGGACAAGGCAGGGGGGAGCTGGACATGCGGGGGGAGCTGGACAGGGCTGTACAGAGGGGAAGGCTGGACAGGGCAGTGCAGGGGAGGCTGGGCAGGGGGAGGCTGGACAGGGCAGTACAGGGGGAGCGCAGGGCAGTACAGGGGGAGGCAGGACAGGGCATTGGAGGGGGAGGCTGGACAGGGCAGGGGGAGGCCTGGACTGAGCAGTACAGGGGAGCTGACAGGGCAGTACAGGGGAGAGGCTGGACAGGGCAGGGGGATGCTGGGCATACAGGGGAGGCGGACAGGGCAGTACAGGGGGGAGGCAGGACAGGGGCAGTGCAGGGGGATGCTGGACAGGCAGAACAGGGGAGGCTGACAGAGCAGTACAGGGGGAGGCTGACAGGCAGGGTACGGGGGAGGCTGGACATGGCAGAGCAGGGGCTGCCACAGCGGTCATATGCTCTAGACAGATCACAATAGAGGGCATGCCCCAGCCTGCTCTGTGCTTTCACACATTACTTCCTGTAAGATCCTCGCTCCTCTGTGGTCCGTGCAGCAGCCGGATTACTTCATTGAGGCCCCCTCCCCCCGCACAGGAGGAAGTCCCGGCTCCCTTACACTGAAGTACCCGGCGGCACAGAGCAGGATGAGGGTAGCAGTGCTGGGGGAGGAAGGGGAAACGCTGCTGAGAAGGGTCCCTGTGCACCTTCCAGTCACAGCCTTACGCTTACAATCACATAGAAGTTTATTAGCCACTTACATCCCCTGCGCGCTGTGAACCCCAGGGCCGGGCCCTCCTCCTCCTCCGCTAGGCCCACACTGTACTTGGCAGCAGCCCTGCAAGGACAACTTGAGTCATGAAGTCCCGCCCCTCGTGGCAGAGCTTCATTGATTTAATTAGTCGTCCCCGGCCGAAGATAACAGACAGAGCGGGAAGGGCCCGCCCCCCGATCCACAGCGGAGGGGAAGTAAATGGCAAAACAACTATGTGGAATGTAAGCGCAGCTGGACGGGAGAACGGCCCCCCAAACAGCGACGGCCGTGACCTAACACAAATGTAGCGACGGCGGCTGTGCCGCGCACGGCTAATCTTTAATGTGAAATAAGGGGGCCTGCTTGCAGCGGGCCCCCTTATTTCACCGGGCCAGGTACAGGAGTACCAGCTGTACCCCCTGTACGGCGGCCCTGGGTGCGAGGTGTGCTGGCCAAAAAGTGGTAAAAAAATGCCATTTCAATGCAGGTTCAAAACAGAGTCTGGGCTGCACAATATACACCCTACCTTTCCAAAGCCGTCAGTCCGTCCTCACCGCCACCCCCTGCCACACCCCCCTCCACCCCCCCACCCGCCCGCAGGTGGACAGCCTAGATTGCTTCTTTAAAAATCCTGTCTAACAAAATAAGAACTGAAAATTCTCTAATCTACCTATATTTAATGTTCACAGCTAAAAGCAGAAGTTGGCTGTGTGAATAAAGATAAGAACTGTGTCTCTGAGCTGAGCAGATATTGAGAGACACACAGCACACATCTTGCTCAGTGATAGACACTGAAACACTGATACTGCGAACAGGTAAACGCCCTGTTCTATGCAAAACGAGGTCAATGTGATTTTTTACAGCCAAAGACAACCATACACAACACAGTCATGACGTCGCACACCCAGCTCACCCTGCTCTATGCTCTAAGTCTGATTTTGCTGGCCTGTAAAATGACAGGAAGCGCGAAAATGGCACGATGTAAGAGATATCTGCAGATTGTCACCTAAGAAAATCTTTTGATTGGAAAAAAATTTTATTTGTCTGATCTCCTAAAAATCGTGCCGATTTCAACTTTGTCGATTATAATCATTCATCCCTAATTGCAGAATGTTTGTTTTATGATGTTTCTTGCCTGAAATGCTCTTGTCCATCCGTTCAGTAAGTGTAGTTAATAACTTCACTGATATGAACTATCAGTGAAGTTATTAATGGCTGTCTGAGGAATGTTATGCCATGCTAAATGCTCATGGGCATGAAAATATTGGGCATGAAAAAGGCGGGGGGAAGCCCCCCTTTCCCAAAAGATGCAATGATTCTCAATGTCTTCTCAATAGGAGACAAGTCTGGAGACATTGTAAGCCAAGGTAGCATATTTAGGCTGCACATACTGCTCACAGTAGTTTGAGCAACATGTTTCCTGCCGATGTTCTGTTAAAAAAATGGTTCCTGAGACACAGTGGCTTTACCACTGTTTTCATGGCCAAATCAATTTGACTCTAAACTTTTAGTATACCTAAAATGAAGACTAATCAAACAATCCGTCCATGCAGAGGTTTGTCTCCGCACTGCTCTTGCTGTCAATCAAGTTTGCTGTTGTACTACCAATCACTTTGACAAGTAGTGCTGAAAGTGCTGACATCTCAGCCTTGGCATGTGGCAATAAGCTGGAGTGAACCAGGGTCAAGAATTCTATCCCTCTCAGATTGCAACTGATCCACTTTTTGAGGTTTCATGTAGCTTAAAAACTTACCTTTCAATCTGGCTTTTAAGCTCCCCACACTTGCCACACATTGACCCCTTAAGGACCCAGCGGGTTTTTTTTGGTGACACTTTAGTTTTTCCCTCCTCGCCTTCTGACAGCCATAACGTTTTTTATTTTTCCACCTACATAGACATATGAGGGCTTTTATTTTGCGGGACAAGATGTACTTTCTAATGGTTTTTTTATTCACTATACTATAGAATATACGGGAAACCGCAAAAAATTCCAAGTGGCACAATTTGTGAAAAAAAAATATTTTCACCATGTTTGGGGGGGTTTTGCTTTTAGGGTTTTAAAAATCTTGGGTAAATAAAATGTTTATCTGTATTTCTACAGGTTTTACGCATACGGAAATGCCAAACATGTAGGGTTCCGTTATGTTTTGGTACCGTAAAAAAATTCCAAACATTTTCTATTTTTGAAATTTGCGCCACGGCGCCATTTTGTGCGACCAATAACTTTTTTGTACTAACACCCTACGGATGTCAGTGAGGGGGCATTTTTTGCGGGCTGAAGTGTACTTTTTATCACTTGCAGTTTGGAATGCATGCGACTTTTTTGATCATTTTTATTCCATTTTTTGATTGACGTAAAATGACCAAAAAACGCAATTTTGGCGTTTGGAATTTTTTTTCTTCTACGGTGTTCAGCATACGGGATAAATGATGTTATATTTTTATAGATCAGACTTTTTCGGACACGGCGATACCAAATATGTGTAACTTTTTATTATTTTAATGATTGTATTTGTAAAATGGGGAAAGGGGGGTTATTTGAACTTTTAATACTTTTTTTTTTTTTTTGTACTTTAAAAATTTTTTTTTTTTTTTTTTTTACTGTAACATTTAGTCCCCCTATGGTGCTTGACCACTAGGGGGCACGATTGTTAATACAACCTAATCCATTGCATAGGCAATGCATTAGGGTGTACAAAGATGGCTGTTTCCCCACTTCCTGTCTGCGGACGGAAGTGGGGCAAACCCGGGCCCGTGTAAGTGACGGGAGCATTCACAGGGCTCCCCACCACCGTGTCCAGTCGTCAAACGGCGCAGCATAGCTGCACTGATGCCGATAACCAAAAACGATCGGTGCGCGGCACCCAAACGGCGTTCATTCAGACGCCGCGGCCATCTTTGCCGCGGTGTCTGATGGGTTTAAACAGCGCCAGCGGGCGGAGCCACGACCGGCGCTTTACCGGGGTGTTAACTGCGATCAGCCGCTAACACCCGGGTGGCTGGGGGGGGGGTCGCGGAGCGATCCCCCTGCAAAGCCCCTGAGCGGCCCTGGGACGTACTCATTTCGCCCCGGGTCGTTTTAAAGGGGTTAAAGCTAAGATCATTTACAGATCTTAGCGACACCTGCTACTTCCTCGATTTGCATAACTTTTTGAGCTTATCCTTCTCGGTGTTGCATTTTCCATGTTGAGAAATGTAATTATGTACTCGAAATTTACTTTTTTAAGGGTAATACCTGAAGGCATTTGAAATGTAGCAACCATTTTTTGGACCATAAAGGAAACTTTTCACATTGAACCTGCTGCTGTATCTGTGGACATTATGTTATGAAGCTGAGCAAATAGCTAAATTCTTTTGAGGAAAAACATTTGGTGTAAAGCCACTTTTACATATTGTAGTCAGTATTTTGGGTAAGCATTTGTAACCTAAATCATACCTGTCAATTTTTAAAAGTGACACACTATAACCACTCTTCACATTTCAAGGTTTTATTAAGGCAAACAACTGTACATGAAACAAAGGAACCCTTGAAAGGAATGCAAGGTGGGTAAGTGGATCCTTGGGACCACGGAGGTGGAACTCCACCTACCACAATCAGGGCCTTATAGCCTTGGCTTAGATACAGGGACCACAGTCAGCAGGTTGTGAAAAGTCCAAGAGGGCAGGGCCTAGGGGGTCAAACACCAGGAAAGACTGGGGAACTTGGAACACCACAGGACAAGGAAACACAGCACAACCACCAGGGACAGTACAGGCACACGACTCTGCCAGGAGGAACTGCATAGGAGCTAGTTGGCACCGCCAGGGGGAACAGCACAGGGATTTGTTGGCACCGCCATGAGGAACAGCACAGAAACTCGTCAGCACCACCGGAAGAAACAGCACAGGAACTCATTGGCACTGCCTGGAAGAACAACACAGGAACTTGTCAGCACCGCCAGGAGGAACAGCACAGATACTCGTCTGCACTTCCAGGAGAAACAGCACAGGAACCTGTCAGCACCACCAGGAGGGACAACACTGGAATTCAGCACTGTCATGAGGGACAACACTGGTACATGGCACCACCAGGAGGAACTGCACGGTAACAGGGCACAGACAGCAGGAACTCCACGAGGACACAGCACAGACCAGACTCGGAGGCTTGAGGCAGTGAAGCAGGCCTTAGCCCAACAACACCAATACTCAGGCACAGAGTGCTTGTAGGAGGTGCCTTTTAAAGGAGTCAGCAGGAGAGGATATGTTGCACCTGGACCAGTCCTGTTGGAGGAGTTAATTGTTGCCATGCTGAACAGCAGAAGCAAATTCCAACCTCTAGGATCGAACACACAGTGGCATGCAGGCAGGAGGCAGAGGTATTTGCAGATCATGATGGTACCCAAGCACCCCACCTCCCCTTAGGGCCCCTCTCAGGAAAGGCCTGGGTATATGCAGATGATCGTTCCGCCTGAGAACACGGGTATTTAGCTTAGGACCAGGCCAAACAGTCACATATGGAGTTGGGTCCTTTTCTGTCCTCTGGACTTGGGACTCTGTAGGAACAGATGGCTGGAGGGAACTAAGTAGCATAGGAGCTTCAAGGCAGGGTTCCAACACATCGTTAGGGCCAGACTTGACTGTCTCACTTTGCTTTCTGCCCACATCTTGCACCACAGGAAAGGCAAGGCGTATCAGGATTGCCTCAAACCAGAGGAACCCTGAACAATAGGTGGTACAGAGAATAGGACCTAACACAACTGGATGAGTAGAAACCAGAATCAGGGATGCATCCTCTTCAAGGAGAGATGAGCTGACCTGCTGTGGCTTCTCCGAGACAAGTGGCACAATTTCTGTGGAAATCGTAGATTGGACACTGAAGACAGCCACCCCAACACGTACATACTCTGGGTGGGACTTGTGATCCCTTACACACAGTTGCAAAGCAGGAGAACAAGAAGTTGGTCCAGGCGCTTGGTAGACAGGTTCACACGCAATCAGATCTGGTGCTTGAATCACATAAATCAGGAGTCGATACGGCAATGGGTCTAGATAGATCTGAGGACATTTTGACCATTGCTGGTACAGAGGCAGGTTCTGACATAATCTGCGCTGGTACTTGACACAAAGAATCACACAAGGTAGATGAAGGGGCAGAAATAACTGGGGTAGCCTCAAAGATTCCAAGGGAAGATGCTTGAGAAATAGAGAATACTGAGGCCAACACGGGATCAGAAGCTGGTCCTGGCTGCTTGGACACAGATGCTTGAGCTGCAACAGAAGGCATTGGTACGGATATAGAAGATGCGGGTTTGAAAGCAGTACTGGTGCTGGATTTAGTGTAAACCAGTTCCAAGGCAGAGATAAGAGTCTCGGGGGAGCCAAGCCAGAAAAATATAGTGTAGCTTCCAAGATTTTGGTGGACTTGAAACTTCTTCTGGCAGCACGGAATTTGGAACTTCCACAGAAAAAACAAGGCTTGGAGATTTTGAAAACCAGACCGAGTTTAGAAGACTTGTGTGCAGGACAGGCAATATAGGTAACAGGAATGGAAGTCTCACTTACTTTGGAATCTCTGGAAGTGTTGTCTACAGAAAAAATAGGGGTCTCAGCACAGGAACTTTTCGGCACCGACAGGAGGAACAGCACAGGAACTTGTCGGCACCGCCAGGAGAAACAGCACAGGAACTCAGGAGGGACAACACGCACACACAACAGGAACTCCACGAGGACACAGCACAGATTCGGGAGCTTGAGACAGTGAAGCAGGCCATAGCTCCACAACACCAATACTCAGGCACAGACTGTTGGTAGGAGGTGCCTTTTAAAGGAGTCAACAGGAGAGGATACACTGCACCTGGACCAGCCCTGTTGGAGGAGTTAATTGTTGCAGTGCTAAACGGCAGAACCAAATTCCAAGCTCCTGGATTGAACACACAGTTGAATGTAGGCAGGAGGCAGAGATATTTGCAGATCGTGACAACAACACCCCCCTGCAAATATGCATAAATCACAACTTTTTACATGACACACACTCTTTATGCAAGACCACACTCCCTTTGTGCAACAGTGTAATTGCTTTCCTGGTTGTTAAATAGCTTATCCAGTGTCATACACAGTTGGGTGATGTTCTGGGACCTGAACCTATAAATGGGCTCCAGAAAGTTATGACTGAGAAAGAAAAGCTAGTTGCGCTTAGTCACGACTCTCCATTCTGTTTTATGGGAGCTCTGAGTACAGGGTAGCGCTGTATTCAGCTGTACTCGTAACTTCCATGGAAGAACATAGAAATTTGTGGCCAAGCGCAACCAACTCTCCATTCCCCGCCCTCACTTTTGGGGGCTCTTTCCCAAGATAAGTGCAGGTCCAAGAGGTGGGACCCCCCTATAACACTTAGATAGTATATCCTAGCATTGTCTGTGGTGGGAACACCTATTTAATTTTCAAACAGGCATAACTTTAACCACATAGATCTCAATTATAAATAGAAAATAAACATTGTGAAGGCAGGATAACATTGAGATGATACACACACATATTGATGAAAAGCTGTGAGATGTTTACAGACAGTGATTTAGTAGCTGGAGCTCTATGCTAGCAGGTTGGTGCCATCTGTGAATGAGAAATCTGATCCTGCACCAATCAGCCAATAGATCACTGACATATAGAAAAACATTCTATAGTTCTGCTGCCTGACATTACATATGCTTGTGCCAGCCACAACCTGCTGCTATAACCAATTTATCCTGAATTATAAGCATAGGAGAGAGCAGCTTACCCAGCACACAGCACACACTGCTCTGCTCCTGCCCTTATTTACTTATCGCCAAACCTAGCCTCCAGTGCTCAGCACTTCCTTCCCTTACCGGCCACAGCTCTACTAACTTGTGGGCAAGGATAACATGCAGTTTACGATTCTAGGTACATCCAGAACCATAAGCACTTAAACTGGCCGTTTTAACTGACTCTTGTACAGGAGACTTGACAATTCTCTGGGGAGCCTGGGAGATCTCCACTTTTTGTAGATTGACAGTCTTTTCAGTATGAGTGTAAATGCAGAGATAGCTTTCAGTCACTGAATAGCAATAGTCAGTACACAGGACTTCTAGACCTAAATCCTAAATTATCAGCAATTTAAATTAATAAAATATGAATACGCATTTTTTTTTTAATGGTAGTGGCTTTTGGGAAAATATCTCTATGAGTTTTATTGTAGTTTTTGAGCCAAGTCTAGTTGTGGATGTAAAGAAATTAAATATAAATAAAGGACGTTTTCCTCCTGCTAAATTTACTTCTGGACTTGTCTCAAAAAACTATATTAAAAAAACAAATTAAGGTTGGTGTCACAGATGGCTGTTTTGGGGCTTTGGACCTAGTGCTTAGTTCTAACTCCTTGGGTGGGAGACCTTTAAAACAGCTTTAGGGTGGAAATGTTTCTCCTTCTGGAGATTACAAAACTGGTGTAGGGAATTTGCTGTTCTCCACAGAGAAACAGATTTCCCTCTAGAAATACTCCAGAACTATATCAGTGGTCTTTCTTCCACCAGTCAGAACCTTGTTCATTACCGAAAGGGGCAGAAACCCCAAAAAGGCTGTCTGCAGAAGAGGGCCTCTTACTTTTTGCAGAGCTCAACATAAATCCTTCATCATATTTCATTGTTCTTTAATGGATTGGGTTTGAATACATCCAATAGGTGACAGGGGTTATCCCACCATGCTGTTTCACAGAATCACACCCAGCTTCAGACTCACAATTCCTGGTAAGGTTGTGGGCGGTTCTATAACAGTGATTGGCATATTAGCTCTGCTATTCCTACTATTCCTGTTACAGTGACATGAATTCTAGAGGTTTGTAAACTGTAGTAAACATAGCTAAAGAGCTTTAAGGGTTAAGACTTGTTATTAACTTAGGTGAACAAACTCCTGTGCTAGAGACAAAATTTAGCAGGGAGTTACTCATGATGGATAGACAGCATCTCGGAGCAATCAGATAAGAAAAAGAGCAGGGAGTTTGTCAGTAACCTAGAAAAATTTGTGTACAATAGCAGTAGATAAAATCTTTATTTTCTGAACAAAACAAAATCTAAACCGCAACTTATTTGGTAAAAGTCTTCATTTACCTTCTCTAGATGTTAAAAGTTAATCATTATGGTGAGAAAACCCCTTTAAGGAAACTCCCTACACCAATTTGGTGCTTTCTACAATAAATTTTTTTTTCCCCCCAAATCAACAGGAAAAATTAATGGACTCATTACAAACTGAAACACTTCTCATTAGATTTATAGATAGTATTGAGCTTATCAAAAACATGTAATAATTTACAGTGTGCTGCATATTACTGAACAATTGCTCTTTATGGCAAACATTGAATACTTGTTCACACACTATATCACATAATTGTATAAGCACTATGTAATTTATTCACTTTTTATGCCACCTACTCCAATTTGACATATCCCTAAGGTCTTAAAACCATTTCATCACACCGTACTGGTCATTTTTTGCTGGGTAGACTGGTGCAGTCCAAGTGTGATAGTTCTGCAAATGATGTGCATGTCCCAATTTGTGACACTTTAACCCCCATCTGTCATGATCATGCCAGAAAGAACCCCAGCGTTGAGTTCTGGTCGCCGGCCATGGCCGTTATGACGTAAGCCATGGTTTTTGACATAGTGTCTACATTTGTGTTCACTAGTGTGAACTGGGTTTTCTTCCCTGCTATCTTGATTGATTCCTGGCCGACGCCCGGGCCAGGAATCGTCCAGCACTCCACGGGTTAACCTGGCTCCTTGCTCCTGGTGATTGACAGCTCTACCTTCCTATCTGGTCTTCTGTTTCTTCCTCCTATTGCCTTTGTCCTTAGTTCTCCTGGAAGGTATTTAAGGGTTCTTCTGTCTCTTCTCCTTGCCTGTTATATTGGTTTGTTTCTGCCTATAACTCGCCCTCTTTATTCTGTGCCTCCCTGGTTATCTTACTCTGCTTGTTTCACATTTATTCTTCTGCCTTCTGACTTTGTACCGCGTTCCCGATAGTTACCGACTTGGCTTGCTTGACCATCCCTTATTGTGTTTGTATTGTTTGTCTGCGTCTTGTGTTTCCACACTATTCAGTATAGTGTTCAGTCTTCTGGTTGGGGCCGACCTATTAAGGAGTCGGGCACCCCAAAAGGCAGGGACAGGGGTTGGGATCAGTGTCAGGGCCTCACACTGTCTGTGTCTGTTCGTGCGCCCCTGACGGATCCCTTACATTATAACAGGCCCTACCCCAGTCGACTCTCCTCGCGGTTCAATATGAGTACCGACTTGTCGGTCACCGACCGCTTGGATGAGTTGACAACTCAGCTTCAGGGCATGGCGGGGCTTATTAATCAAGTCTCGCAGCGTCTGGATGCCATAACTAACCCGGTACCTGGACTTGCCGCCCCGTCTGTGTCCCTACCTGCCCCTGTTTTTGTGGATCCTAGCATACGTCATAAGTCTAAGATGCTTCTTCCTGATCGCTTTGACGGAAATCCTGACAGGTTCCGAACCTTTAGGGAATCATGTAATTTATTTTTTCGCTTCAACTGTTTTCCCACTGAGGCTGAGAGAGTAGCAGTTGTTGTGTCTCTCCTTCAGGGCCCACCTCAGGATTGGGCATTAGCTATACCCTCTGAAGCCCCTGAGTGGAGATCTATGGACAGATTTTTTTTGGCTTTAGGATAGGTTTATGATAACCCCAACCGTGTGGCATGGGCGGAGACTCATTTGCTAGCTATTCAGCAGGGCCGCCGCTCGGCTGACGACTACTGTTCCGAGTTCCGCCAATGGTGTACGTTGACCGAGTGGTCTGACCAACCTCTGAAGACCCTTTTCAGACAAGGACTGTCTGATGCCGTGAAGGATGCTATGGTCAGCCATCCAATCCCTGAGACCCTGAGTGACTTTATGACTCTAGCTGTGACTATTGACAGAAGACTAAGGGAGAGACGCAGGGAAAAGCAAGGGGGTTTAACTGTTCAGCTCAAGTCAGGCTTTCCTGTAAAACCTGCTTCTTCCTTCTTTGAGAGTTCTTTTCTCCCATCTCCCTCTCAGTCTTCTGGAGAAGAAGCCATGGTGTTGGGTCTTACGTCTGCTGCCACCAGGAGGAGACACCGTTTGGAGAACACCTTGTGCCTTTATTGTGTGACGCCTGACCATTTCCTGAGAGACTGTCCTATTAGGCCTAATTCACCCCAAGGTAACACCGAACGTCTGCACAATTTCCAGGAAGGTAACTCGGATGTACAGGTACCTCCTAACTCTGATAACAAGTTTGTTTTGCCCGTAACCTTAGTTTCTAGCTCCAAGACTTTTGCTTGTCGTGCCCTGATTGACTCGGGTGCAGCTGCTAATTTCATCAGTATGGCTGTTGCTAAAGCCTTGGGTTTGGAACTTGTTGCTTTGTGTTCTCCATTTTTTGTTTCAGGTGTAGATTCTACCTCACTAACCGGAGGAAGAATAAAATTTTGTACTGCTGAGGTCACTTTGAATGTTGGGAGTTCGCATACTGAAAAACTTTCATTTTTTGTCATGGAGAAACTCTCTGCAGATATTATTCTTGGGTTGCCCTGGCTCCGCCTCCATAATCCGTTGTTCAACTGGAGAACCACCGAGTTGATCAAATGGGGTGACTCATGTGGTGCTCATTCAAAGACAGTGCATCCCTTGGTGTGTGCTGTAATTAATGCTCATGATATTTCAGAATGTAATTCTAGCATCTTTGATGGGGATGTTGGGGAACATCTGCCTCCACACCAGCCTGATGTTTGTCCTATAGACCTCCCTCCGGGGGCAAAGCTCAACTCGTCTGCCCCGGAACGAGAATCTATGCATCTGTCAATTGAGAAACCTGAAAATATTCTTTCTTCGGGAGTAGTGGTCACCACCTTGCCTTCAGATTTTGTGTCCTCAACTACCAGTTCACAAAATTCTGCTCCTCCCAAGTTGGCCCACTTTTGCCGTGACGATGGTTCCCACTTCACGTATTCTGCCACTACAGGTGATAAAACTAAAATAGAAACCGCCGTTAATCAACTGTGCACAGTCTGGGCTAGGAGTCATAAGACTCTAAAAAACGCCCAACTAAAAATAAAAAAACCTAGTAAAAACCGCCGAACCAGACCAAAATATGTCCGCCTCCGAGTCTCATCTGCAATACATGCCCCCAAGCTGGAAAAGGAAAGAATTCACCGGGTCCATTCTGCTAAACATAGAGGATCTGTTGACGGTCCGGTGGCCCCTCATAAAGGGGGGGGGGGGGGTACTGTCATGATCATGCCAGAAAGAACCCCAGCGTTGAGTTCTGGTCGCCGGCCATGGCCGTTGCGACGTAAGCCGTGGTTTTTGACATAGTGTCTACATTTGTGTTCACTAGTGTGAACTGGGTTTTCTTCCCTGCTATCTTGATTGATTCCTGGCCGACGCCGGGCCAGGAATCGTCCAGCACTCCACGGGGTTAACCTGGCTCCTTGCTCCTGGTGATTGACAGCTCTACCTTCCTATCTGGTCTTCTGTTTCTTCCTCCTATTGCCTTTGTCCTTAGTTCTCCTGGAAGGTATTTAAGGGTTCTTCTGTCTCTTCTCCTTGCCTGTTATATTGGTTTGTTTCTGCCTATAACTCGCCCTCTTTATTCTGTGCCTCCCTGGTTATCTTACTCTGCTTGTTTCACATTTATTCTTCTGCCTTCTGACTTTGTACCGCGTTCCCGATAGTTACCGACTTGGCTTGCTTAACCATCCCTTATTGTGTTTGTATTGTTTGTCTGCATTTTGTGTTTCCACGCTATTCAGTATAGTGTTCAGTCCTCTGGTTGGGGCCGACCTATTAAGGAGTCGGGCACCCCAAAAGGCAGGGATTTCGTGCGCCCCTGACGGATCCCTTACACCATCTCTTAGGTTTCTAATTCATAAACAGGAGTAATAGAAATTTAGAACCCAGAAATGTGTTTAATTAGTAATGAACCAGCATTCATATCTGTATAAATCCTTATAACGAAATGTATTGTTTGTAGAAGGAGAAGATTGTCTTGAAAATAAAGAAGAAAACGTTAACACAGCACATCACCAGGTGGAGGTAAGACAGGTCGCCAGCTTGAGCTTATCTAGACGCTAGAAAGCACATAATGACAAATCTGATCATAAAAGGATGTCAATGCATACTCTACATGCTATCCCGTGTAGTACTATGTAATCAGTCACTTCTCAACAACAACTCAAACTCCAAATCAATTGCATTGCATGAAATGTCAGTCTTCACAGACTTTCAGCAGTCTCTTCTCTATCTCTGCAATTCTAATGGTGTTTATAGCTATGCCATTTCTGTCAATCAATTTCATCATTCAATAGATTCAAGTGACTAAGATAGGGAAGACCTCTAAGATATCACGAAATGAAAAACTCACTATGCTGTATTGTTAAGAAAAAAATAGCATATATTGCCTTTATTTCCTGATATGGTACTTTGAGATAAAATATGTTGTGTACATTTATTTGTCAATCAACCCCTAGAAGACCACAACAGATATATTTTTCTCTTACGGAAAATACACCGTGCAGCTAGAATGTAAATTTATTTGGTTGACTTTAATGGCAGATTGCGCTGCATTGAGCTCTTCCTTTAAAAAGATTGGGCTGACACTGGGTCAGTCCAATCCTCCTGAAGTGACTGAGTGCTGGTATGTTCTGCTCCCTGTCACAAAAATGCTTAACTCTGCAGTAAAAGTGAGCACTGTGTTTAGTCAGGGGCCCCGGAAGCAGGAACCGTTGTCATTAAACCTGTGACATCGCACTGAGATCACAGGTCTCCACCTGTGACACATGGAAAAGAGTATGATTGGAGGGCATGATCTGTGTCCTACCAGAATTTCTGTGTTTTAGCCTTTTTAGGGATTTTGTGCTAAGAAGATATCTCAGTTCTTTTCACGAGGCCTAAAGATCCACAACGGGCCATTGTACAGGTACAGCAAAGACCTATAAGACAGTTTGGCCAACAGGCAGCATATCCCATCCACATTTATACCTCATTCTGCCACAGGCATATTTGTTTACGCCACATTAGTTTTTTCCTCCCTGCCTTCTTACAGCCATAACTTTTTGATTTTTCCATGTACAAGGGCTTGTTTTTTGCAGGATAAGATGTACTTTTTAATGGTATCATTGACCATACCATACAATGTACTGAGAAACACCCCCAAAAAATTATTTATGTGGTGAAATTTGATAAAAACTCTGCTGCACAATTTTTTTTGGTTTCATATTTATGGATTTCACTGTGCCATATAAAAGACATGTTATCTTTATTCCCAGGTGGGTACAATTCCGATTACACCAAATTCTTTTTTGTTATGTTCTCAAAAAATGAAACCTTATTTATTTTTTAAATAAAGTGCAGTGCCACTTTTATATTTTTTATCTAGGAAACTGAGTGAGAACTTATCTTTTGTGAGCTAACAGATATTTTTTATCTCTCATGACTGTCCCGGTTCAGGCCGCGGTGCAGCCCTCTTTCCCTAAGGTATGGCAGTGATTACGATTTTGGCCATGATTGTATCTGTTTGCTACAGGTTTTGGCACTGTCTGAACATGGCCTGATTTTGTCTCTGGGCTGTGATTGACATCTCAGCCACACCCGTCTGGTTCTTTAGTAGCCTAAGGGCAGGGCTGCAGATCGCTCTGCCTGATTGGTGAGTGACAGTTGCCTTCTCCACTAGCCTTTCTTGCCTGTCTGTTTGGTTTCTGTGTGGTTGGGATGTCAGATGGCTGATCCTTTCAAATCTTGGAAATGGACTCTGACATCTATTAAGACCACATTTCCTCTTGACCAGTGCTTGTGATAGACTTGTTCTTGAGCTAACTTCTCTATCTGCCGTTTCTGTACCTTTCTGCTCTCTCTGGTTCTGACCCATTTTTGCCTTCTACATTGTGTTTGTCTGTCTTGTCTGCTCTGTTTGCACGTACTTAGGATAGGGACAGCCACGCAGTTTCGCCAACTACTTAGAGTCGAGTTGGCAAGCAGGCAGGGACAGCCTCTGGGGGATTAGGGCGCACTGTATTTCTGTCCCTTTGTAGTTATCTTCATTATCAGTACCATTTTGAAATACACACATATTTATCATCAATTTTCATTTAAGCTTCTAGGGAAACAAAGTGACAAAAAAATGCTTTTTTGATGTTGGCTATATTTTTTTCTATAATGTCCAGCACATGATAGTATTTATGTTAAATTTTAATAGATAAGATAAACATGGTAATACCAATTATGTTTAACTTTTCTTTTATATATATATTTGTAAAATGGCAAAGAGGGGTGTTTTGTGATTTTTTGTTTTATACATACATTTCTTTTGTTTTATTTTTAAACTTTTTTTTATATGTACTTTATTCCCCATGAGGTTCATCACTAAAGGAGGGGGGCGATTGCTTGTACACTGTTCTGCAATGTTAATGTATTGCAAAATTGGATTAGGATACATACCACTAGACGGCCAATCAGTGCATGTACTTCACTAATAGAAATATTTTATGTATAGACCACTGTATGTTGTAAATATTGTACCCTGATGCCAATGTAACTTGAGGGACCACTGCATACCAATAGTACAATCTAATCAATATTTTACTACCATATAATTCTATGGAGCATTTCCACTCAATGAGGTGCTTTTAACTATTCCTTTACTTGACCCACAGGAATCACATTACAAATGCATCCAACACACAATTTGACCTTTATTTGTTCTTATGCCTACAGTAAAAAATTTGGTACACAGCTGCTTTGTGCCGGGGGCATATATACACTACTCACAAAAAGTTAGGGATATTTGGCTGTTGGTTGAAATTTCAGGATGAATATAAAATTTCTTGAAATTATTTTTTTAAATGAGCCCCACTCTTAACTTTTGAATGCACATGTCCAACTGTTCATCGTTTCAGTACTTTTTGCACAACTTGCTGATCTCCAACAAGGACCTTAATGGCAAAATTCACAACAGGAGTTTGATATATTTAGGGAATCAATTTGGATTAGGATTTAGACAGTCCTCCTCATCATGCTGTTCACATTTTGACATCATGAGACCAAGGAAACAGCTTACAATTGATCAACAGTACCCTGCCATTACGAGGCTTCAAACAGGATTCTCATCAGCAGGTTGCAACAAAGATACAGAGAGACTGTAAGAGTCACAGAAAGGCAAAGAAGTGAAAATCCTTTGGCTATATAACACACTGATGACTGCTTCATTGTACACAATTCCCTGAATAATCAGATGATTAATGCCACACAACTCCAAGCACGTTTAAGGGAGGTACGAGGCAACCAAGTGTCACATGAGACCATTTGTAACCGTTCATACCTCCCTCATTTACTCCTCTCTTCATGCGCTCTTTTCTCCCCTCCATTTTTGTGAAAAAAATGCAGAGTTTGCAGAGCCCGATCACTGTATACATGGTGCTTAATGAGCGCTATATAAATATCATGTGATTTCTGGGGCTTAGTAACTGCATGAGCTGCGGGGTCTTATCAGATCCAGATCAGTTCTACAGTCTGTGCTCTGGCTGTATTTCGGCTGTAACTACAGGGGAAATCAGAAATCAGAAAAATAAAAATATAAGTGATGTAGAAATACCCCCTACAGAACTTTTTCTTACCTTATGAGGGTCACAATATAAAAAATCAATAAAACAGATGAAGCTTTTTGTGGCACACAATGTATTTATTTAATGGTGCCATTGGCTGTACCATGGAATATACTGGGAAAGCACAAAAAAAACATGTAGGGTGAAATGTAAAAAATACCGTACTTGTGCCATGTTTGTGGGGGTTTTATTTTTACAGCATTTACTCTTAAGTACACTGACAATCAAAAAGGGTAACATTATTTTTAACTTTTGGCTTACAGGTCCTTATCTCTTCATCCACTACAGCTTTCAATGTGAGACTTCTATGATTTTATAGATAATCATCTTGGCTACCCCATACATATATTTGACTTGAAAGTATGTAGTTTATCCTTAGTTATGTAGATTCTTGTCATACAATTGCATTGTTACTGTTTTGTTCCTAAAAATCTAAATTTTATTTTTTTATTATTTTGTAGATCCACCTTTGGCTTTCAACAGTGCCTGAATCCTACTTGGCATGCTCTCGATTCAAGCATATCTCAACCGAAATCAGATCCCAGGTCTCTTCTATACGTTCCCAATGTTGGTGCATAATGGTCGACTTACTTGGGCATAAAAATAGATTTTTCTTCAAGTGTTCAATTAGATTGAGATCTGGAGATTGCGGGGGTCAATACAGCAACTCTTCTTCATTGTCATTGAACCATTTCTTTGCCAATCTTGACATATGCTTAGGGTCATTGTACTGCTGGAACATTATGTTGTCCTTTCATAAACATAATACTCAAGTGTACAAAATAACTCATCATGTAGGATACTCACATACTGTATAGCTCAGCATTTAGACCACCATTGACCCTAGTCAAGTATCCAATGCCTTTATCTGTGAAACAATCCCATATCATCAGGCTTCCTCCACTGAACTTGACAGTTCCTTCAATTTCTCGGTCTATTAGCCCCACTTTTCCCTTGATTCGTCCAGACCCATTTGTCCTTATTAGAGCCCGGTCTATTGCCTTTCTTTTTATCACTACAAATCAACTGTTTCTAATCTTTTACTGCCCACTTTTTGTACTTTTTTGCAAACTAGAACCAGCATTTTCTTGATGTTATTGAAGTCAAGGCTTCTTGACCTTTTTTCGGGCCGACATTCCAGACTTGTGTAATATGTGTTGCGCGGTGCTTGCATGGACATCTGTGATCTCACTATTATGAAGCATTCGAACCACCTCCACTGTTTGTTGCACTACAACTGATAGACCTTGTGATGAGCAGACTTGTCGATGCCAATATTTTGCCTGGACGTCCATCTCTAATCTTTTGAATGGATGCATAGACTTTCTTTCACATTTTTTTTAACTGTCATGGCCTCACATGATGCAATTTGCAACCTTCTTGGTCGAGAGGCCGCTATTGATGAGATGGATGATGCCTTTCTCTTTCCTTGGGAATTCTTCTTCATGGCTGCTCCTCAATGCAAACCAGTGAGCTTTTACTTGGGAATCCTCCTAATAACACACTGAGCTATTCAGAAATGTGAGAACAGGTAGATTTTCACTACAAGGATGAAAACAGTAACAATTCAGTTACATGACAAGAATCTGCAAAACCAAGCATATTCTAAATAGTTGTAAGTCAAATTTATGTGTGCGATAGCTAGGATGATTGTCTATAAAATGAAAATAGTCTCACATTCAAAGCTGTAGTGGATGGTGAGATATGGAGCATGAAATTCAAAAGTTCAAAACATTGTTACCCTTTTGCTCGTCAGTGTATAAATGATGTAATGATGCAAGTTGATTCAATTCTAGAAATACACAGTGAAGAAAAAAACCCAATTAAAAAATAACTTTTACTTGATATGCCTTAAAAGAATGCCCTCCAAAATGGAGGACCCACAGCAACAAACACCAAAATTTGTTCTCCTAGAGAGGAAGAAATGCTGGTTCCTCTAAATATCCAATATAGTGGTACTGACCCAAGGGGTGAAAATTGCCCCCCTCGGCGGAGTAGTCGCCCCAACAGGAGCGGCCCCACCTATTGAGAGCGCACCCTAGGTCAGACCCCTTAAACAGTTCCTAAAAGGATACCAGCAGGACTCCCATATGTGCTATAGACACTCTAGGAGAAACAATTCTATCCACATAAAATCATTCTTTTTAGTCACATGTACAAAACAAGAAAAAAAACAAAAACAACGTTCTGTTGCATCATTGATTCAGAAACCTGTGTGATTTGTTCAAGACCCACAAACAAAAACAACGTTCCGTTGTATCATTAATTCAAAAACCCGTGTGATTTGTTCAAGACCCGACGCGTTTCCCCCAAAAATTCTATAGGGTTCATCAGGGGTAACAAGAGAACATTTAGCCAACAAGACTAAAATCACAGCATACATAGACTAATAGATAAAGATACTTAGCAATGATATCCTTAATGGTGGTAATGCCGTCAAGATAATCCAATAAGATACAGATTGATGATGTGTCTGATGCCTCAGTGTGGACGATACTGTTGGCAGTCCACACTGAGGAACCAGCATTTCTTCCTCTCTAGGAGAACAAATTTTGGTGTTTGTTGCTGTGGGTCCTCCATTTTGGAGGGCATTCTTTTAAGGCATATCAAGTAAAAGTTATTTTTTAATTGTTTTTTTTTTCTTCACTGTGAATTTTTGCTACAAATTTAACCCAAATAGGCAAAATTAGATTTATGTCTGTGAGTTAATTCTAGAAATACCAAATATATAAGGGTTTCATTTTGTTTTAGTACTTTTAAAAATATACAAAATATTCTGTATTTTTTAACTTTGTGCTGCAGCACCATTTTCTGCAACCATTAACTTTTTTGTTCTTCCACCTATGGACCTCAGTGAGGGCTCATTTTTTGCAGGCTTTAATTTTAGGATACATTAACATTTTTGATCACTTTTTATTCCAAGTTTTAGGAGACATGAAATGAACCAGATCCTCCTACCCAATCCTGTATGGTGTTCAGCCTCCGGAATAAATTATGTAATATTTTAATATATCAGACTTTTAGAGACATGGTGATACAAATTATGTGTGACTTTTTTATTTATTTATTTGTAAAATGGCCAAAAGGGGTTTTGACATTTAAATATTTTTTTTTACATTTTTTATATCTTAAAATTTTATGGGGTTTTTTTACACTTCAACATTGAGTTCCCCTATAGTACATGATCACTAGAGGTCTAGATCGTGTATACACCTTTCTACATTGTATAGCCTTCATTAGGCTTTAAAGAGTACCTATTACCTCCACACAAACACACAAAATATAATACTAGATGAAATTATAAGACTTTTTTCCATTATATGTCATTAGCAATGCAGAGGGCTTATGCCATTAATAGAGGGAAACGGATCTTAGTTTCACTTTCTTAGTAGAGCTCTTTATGTAGCAGGGATTCTTTCGTTGAGCTACACCACCTGTGCAGGGGGAGCTGAGGACATAGCTGCTACATACAGTACAACAGGCACAGCACACTGAGGACATAGTGTGACAGGGTTTATAGGCATTTACATTACACTGCTGCTAGTGTTATATCCATCACAGACATAGCAGCCAAGAGAAAATCAGTGTGCAGATGATGTAGACTTCCTGGCTCCCTCCTGCACAATGGACTCTTCCAGCTCAGGAGCAACACAGCTGTCACAAAGTGATCCATCAAGCTGTCATGTGCCGACTTGGCCCGACTTCAGAGCTGTCTTAAAGGGCCAGCGCTTTTTTTTAAAAAACTGAATTGCAGGTGAAATGCTTTGATTTCCCTAATGAAGCATATTTAGGGAAGTGATTGTATTTTAGTCTCCTGTTATTTCATGAGGTTTTCTTGGAGGTGATAGGTCCTCTTTAAGCTGCCATGTTAATGGATCAGCACTCTACTACCTTGCCGAAGGTGAGACAACTAACGTGAGGAAAGGTGTGCAGCAGTGTTTCTCATTGATTTAGATGCTGTAGTTGTGATTTCTAAAGGGTTAAACAGCAGGGATCGGAGATGGCTCCATTCCTTTCTGTTAGTGGCGGGCACCAGCTGCAATTAGCAGTTGGCGCTCTGCTTCCTATTTAGCAGACTTGCTGAGTAAACCCGCTAAAAAGGAACTTACTGACACCATGACATACCTGATCTTTACAGCACAGGAAGTGTCAGTACATTGTGAGGCTCAGTAGTGGGTATGAAAACTGCAATATTATAGTTTTTTTTTTTTTTATATAAATGAAATGATAACATAGAAAATTAGTAGCAATTACAAATTATTGTTGTATATGTACAGTAATTGTCTAATAGACACGTGTAATTTTACTAAAACTGGAATAACAAATACCAATCGAGTAAATGGGTTGTAACATCTTATTCACGGTAACAAAATGAATAAGCAAGTTTTAAATGTTGTTCTTTTTCTTATATAACACTGTAGTGCTCATAAAACGCCTCAGATAATCCAATATTCACCTAACTGATGTACTGAGTGTACAGATGAACTCAACTACGTGTGTAACATTAGGAGTTATTAAAAAAACAGTGTTCCTGTCAACTAACAACTAGGATAGTTTATGCATATGGAGGTTTTTTTTATTATACAATTACTACTAGCATTACAGTCTTCTTATGAAATGCTTTATCACATAACAAAATGCTGTCATTTATAGAACCAGACCACTCTTTAAGAAATCTAGAACAATCTGTAATGTAGTTTGTGTAGGGAGATAGTAGAGCAAAGTACTAATCACTTTAGTGCCATCTGACTTGTCTCTGCAGGCAGCCGTTATTACTGTAGTTTGTTACACTCAGTATTTCTTGTTGAGTAAGTTATCCTACATTGGTCAGTCTTGAATTTCATTCCAACAGTAATGAGAACAATGCATATATATAAGGTTAATTGTTTTTCTCTAATGAAATCTTGGTTACTATAGTTTTAGCAAAGTTTTGAAAATGAATGCTTCTATAAAATGCACATTGAATTGGATATACAGTATTTCACAAAAGTGAGTACACCCCTCACATTTTTGTAAATATTGTATTATATCTTTGCATAAGACAACACTGAAGATATCTCAATTTGACACAATGTAAAATAGTCAGTATACAGTTTGTATAACAGTGGTAAATTTGGTGTGCCATCAAAGTTATTCAACACACAGCCATTAATGTGTAAACCACTGACATCAAAAGTTAGTACACCCCTAAATGAAAATGGACAAATTGTGCCCAATTTACCATTTTCCCTCCATGGGGTCATGTGACTTGTTAGTGCTACAAGGTCTAAGATGTGAAAGTGGAGCAAGTGTGTTAAATTTAACGTTATTGCTCTCAGACTCTCTAATACTAGTCACTAGAAGTTCAACACGGCACCTCATGGCAAAAAACTGTCTGAGGATCTAAAAAAAAAATAATTGTTACTCTACATAAGGATGGCCTAGGCCATAAGAAGATTGCCAACACCCTGAAACTGAGATGCAGCACGGTGGCCAAGACTATACTATACAAGGCAGGTTCCACTCAAAGCAGACCACGCAATGGTTAACCAAATAAGTTGAGTGCACATGTTCAGCGTCATATCCAGAGATTGTCTTTTCAAATGAGTGGTGCCAGCATTGCTGCAGAGGTTAAAACGGTTTGGAGTCAGCCTATCAGTGCTTAGACCTTACGCTGTCCACTGCATCAAATTGGTCTGCATGGTTGTCATCCCACAATGAAACCTCTTCTAAAGATGATGCACAAGAAAACCCACAAACAGTTTGTTGAAAACAAGCAGATAAAGGTCATATATTACTTCAAGCATGTCCTGTGCTCTGATGAGACCAGATACACTTATTTGGGTCAGATGGTGTCAAGTGTGTGTGAAGGCAACCAGAATAGGAGTACAAAGACAAGTGTGTCTTGCCTACAGTCAAGCTTGGTAGTGGGAGCGCCATGGTTTGGGACTGCATGAGTGGTGCCAGCTGTGAGGAGCTACAGTTCATTGAGGGACCCCTGAATGCCAACATGTACTGTGAAATACTGAAGCAGAGCATGAACCCCCCCCCCCCCCCCCTTCAAAATCTGAGCCGCAGGGCAGTATTCCAACATAACGACCCCAGACACACCTCTAAGACCACTGTCTTGCTAAAAAAAATAAGGGTAAAGGTGATGGACTGGCCAAGCATGACTACCGAGCTAAACACTGTTAAACATCTGTTGGACATTCCTAAACAGAAGGTGGAGGAACGCAAGGACTCTAACATCCGCTAGCTTTGCGATGCCGTCATGGAGCAGTAGAAGAGGATTCCAGTGGCAACGTGTGAAGCTATAGTGAACTCCATGACCAAGATAGTTAAGGCAGTGCTGGAAAACCATGGTGGCCACACAAAATATTGACACTTTGGGCACAATTTGACCATTTTAACCTATGGGTGTACTCTTGTTGCTAGCAGTTTAGACATTGATGGATGTGTGTTGAGTTATTTTGAGGGAACACCAAATTTACACTGTTATATAAGCTGTACATTTACTACTTTAAATTGTATCAAAGTGTCATATCTGCTGTGTTGTCCCATGAAAAGATCTAATGCAATACTTACAAAAATATGAGGGGTATACTCACTTTTCTGAGATACTGTATATGGTATCTACTTCTCTTTGCTACTGCTAACTAAATTAATTATATACATTATCAAGCACATTTCTACTCTTACACTCAATACAGGTATATCTGATATTGTATTCATGAGCTAACAAATTAAGTTAAGAAAAGTGAGAGATTATATTGATAGCATTTATAAGTTAGGTTATGATTTTGTTCTAAATTATATTTTCTGTGTACTCTATGTTTAAGGATGCTTGATTAAAGTGCCTCCCCAATGTTAACTATATCTGTCCAGTACCGCAGTATGACCATTAAACCTGTCTGACCCACAGATTAAAAAGTGGTGGGAAAAGGAGTCTTTCAACCACCATTTTAGTTTCACTGGACATTAACCATCCCGGTCCTGGGCCACAGCATGAGCCCAAACCTCATGACCCCAATTAAAAAGTCCGGAAAAAAGGAGTCTTTCAACCCCCATTTAGTTTCATGGACATATACTGCCCTTGTCCTGGGTCACTTGCCCCTCCGTATAGTCGGCCCAAATTTGAGCTTCATTTTGGAAAAACTGGTGGTTAACGCTCCTGTTCCCCCCCAGGTCCCCTTTTTCTTGGCATTCTTTTTCTCATTTTCTCAACGTGCGGGAGGAAATTGTCTCTGACTTTGTTCTCTGCCCGGTGCTCCATACTCCATTCCTCTGAATAACCACATCTGGTCAATTTTCCCTATACCTCCCTTGTACAATTCAGGGGAAAATTTTTTTAACTATTTTTCCGGAAGTTTTTTTAGTAGTTTAATTCAGAAAACACATTTTTAAAATGGATGAATCCCACATGTCTTTGTTTCTCTTTTTAATTATTTAAATGGGTTTCTCAATACAGGATTGAAAAGCATGTTAAAGATCAGCAAAAACAAGTCATTTTGCATATGTGTCCATTATCAGGTCCTCCCTATTTCCTGTTTTGACAGCCCCACACCCTTGACCACTCTGAAAATTGTGAAAAAAAAAGTCTTTAAAAACCCACATTTTTTTACAATAGGACCTGTAGTTAGCTGATTTCACAGCAAATTCCCCCCAAAAAATTTCAAAACATGACAATTGTCTGGATGCAGGTTGCATTAACCAAAAGGACAGTTTTGGCGACGCGTTCGTTACTGAGATTCACGGGGCCCCGCCCCACGATGACAGGCCTGACGGTCCTTAAAATGCCGGACCCCGCTGGCAGCGGTTGTCGCCAGCACGGGAAGGAGCCCCTTTCCCTTTTTCGACCCTACCTCCATGTCCACCCCCCCTTTGCTGGGCTTACCACCTAATTTCGCTCCATGTTCAGAAATAAAACATTTTTGAAGTAGGGAACATTTTTGGAAAGTTTTTATTAAAAACGGCAAATCACAGTATTCTCAAATCCTCAAATAAAAAACAAAATTTTGCGGATTAAAATTTTAACTGCAAAGTAGATTAAAACAAAGCGGGCCTGCGCTAAATTTTAAAAAAACTACGAAATTTATTGGATAATAAAAGCTTTTTTGGCACCTTTAAAATTCACCTGGGTGATCAAAATTGCAGTTTCAAAAATTTAAGTGCAATCCCTCATGAACAAAGCTGTATCGCCAAAGTAAAAAAAACAGTACTGTAAGTATTCGGATAAAAAAAAGGTATTTTTTGGCCCCTACAATTCCCCTGTGGTAACTACACAATTGCTGGATTCAAATTTAACTGCAAGGGGCTTAAAACAAATCGGACTGGGAAAATGCAAAAAACACTATCTGTAATTATTCGGAAATAAATGTATTTTTTGGACCTATAAATTCACCTGGGGGACAAACAAAATTGCTGTAATTAAAAATTTAAACTGCAAGGGTAGATCTTCAACAAAGCTGGCCTGCGCCAAATGAAAAAACACTACTGAAAGTTTTCGATAAAAAAGGTATTTTTGGGGCACCCTTTCAATTTCACCTGGGTTGACTACAAAATTGCAGTATTCACATTTAAGTGCAAAGTGCCTAAAAGAACAAAGTTTAGTGCCCAAAGTGAAAAAACACGATCTGAAATTTATTGGAAATACAAGGTATTTTTGGCCCCTTTTTCAATTCACCTGTGGGACTACAAAATTGCATTTTCCATTTAAGTGAAAGGTGCCTCAAGAAAAAACTTAGTGCCCCCAAGTGAAAAAACACGTATCTGTAAGTATTCGGATAAAAAAAAGGTTTTTTTTGGCCCCTATAAAATTCACCTGGGTAACAACAATTTGTTTGGATTAAAAATTTAACTGCAAGGTGGCTCTATAAAAACAAATCTGGACGGGGGCAAAAGTGCCAAAAACACTTCTGAAATTATTCGGAAAATAAAGGTTTTTTTGGCACCTACAACCTGTGGCTGACTAAAAAATTGCGGTTCTAATTTAACGCAGGTGGTATATCAACAAAAGGTGGGGGGGGCAAAATTGAAAAAGAACACCTGTCTGAAATGTTACTGATAATTAAAGTGGAGTTTTGCACCCAACAAAAGACCTGCAGTTACTAGAAAAGATGTGTATCCTAATTAAGTTTCAGGGCCCCCCCAAACCAAAATATTTAATAGAAAACTGTTAAAAAAAAAGCGTTTTCAGTGCAATGTCTACACAATCTTTGGGAACTTTATCCCGTATTTTTTATAGAGTTGCTGGTTCGCCCGCGGGGGCCCCCTTCCGCTCCCCCCCGTAACTTTACAGCGGTAGATTCCCTTAAAAATTCCTAACTACATAAAAACTTTAAAATTTTAATCAACTAAGTTGTAAAGGGTGCAGTTATAAGCTTTTTTCTGTGAAGAAATAGATAATTCGCTGAGCTGTTTGGACACAAGCAAGCCACGTCACTCTATGGAAAGCTGAGAGACACTGAGGTGAAAAGGAAGGGCTGTTCTATGAAAACGGGCCATGTGATTTTTCCAGCCAAAGCAACCATACACATTCCATCATGACGTGTACACACACTACCCTGCTCTATTCTTTAAGCTGATTTGCTGGCCGCCAAAATGAAGGAAGCGCCGAAAAAGGCGCGATCTAATAAATGCACAGATTTTAACCTAAATTTTCGCATGATCTAAAATTTCGTCAAAATAAAAACTGTGCCGATTTAAACTTTGTCGATAAAATCGCTAAACACAATCTTACCCCCTCACGGGTTCGGGGGCCAAATTGGCTTGAACTTGGCACTGCTACAGTGGCAATCTCATCACACGGGGCCGAAATAATTTCCTCAAAAACCCACCCTTTTTTAATTTGAGAAAAAGAGGACCACCCCAAAAATTGTAAAAACCCAATGAACATCCATCACCCACACTGTCATGGCTTCTCACATGTCTTCTAAACAGCAGCATGTCACACAAGGATGGCATCTCCCATTACTATCTTGCCAAATGCACAGAAATTACAACAAATATTACAATTCACACCAGCAATTAGCAGGAGAATCCTCTGTAATAGAAGACCTATGTTAATCTGCACACACAACATGAAACACCTCTATAGTACAGTGTCACTCAGATGGCTATTAGGGGGCACCCACACAGCCGTCCCAGAGGTCCAAAAATAATCTGTAATTATTACAAAGGTAAAATTAAGCATGTGCAATGCAGATGCTAGTGTAAGATATCATAACCTGGAAGAATATGTTATACACAATAATCACATTTTTATGACCATTTGTATTTTTCATGGGGGCAGCAAAAGTTTGTGAATGAAGCAAAAATTGGTGTATGTAAGATTCGATAGGTTTTTCTGCACACGTGTCCCTCGTTGCTGTTGTGGGTAAAAGGGGTGATTTATTAGAGTTGTAAAACGAGATTAATGTCCTTCAGGCTAAGGGTGGAGGTGTTTATAAAACTGTGCAGTTTGGGAACTGTTTGCATGATGCTATGGTGAAAAAAATTAGTGAGTGATTGCAAAAAGAAGGATAGGAAAAGCACAGAGCATCATGTGCTATAATGTAAAAGATAAACGTCAGCTCTGTAGGATCACAAGGGTAGATCTAAGCACTATACTGGAGCAGCTCACTACCAAAATGAACAAGAAGCAAACCAGATGTGTGTCTAAAACAGCAGTTCTGTGAACCCTATTGTGTGGGGGGGCCTAAAACAAAAAATTGGTCACTAAAACCTTGCAAACAAGTTTCATCTGCAAAAAAAGGCTTCAAAGTTGTGTTTGCGTTAAGCAAACTCTCCAATAGCTATGGGATGCAGTCAGTAGGGGTCCAGATACCTGTGACAACCTACCAGAAGCTTATTGAGTAACTTCCATTCCACTAGGCCCCGTCCATCTGTACATGGTGTTCTCTATATTGTTGTGGTATATAATGTGCTAAGTATGTATATTTACACAAAAGTTTATCATGATTTGTGTGCAGCTTTCATGGTCCCCTTAGCACTTGAGAACCCAAAAGTCTGCCTCTAGTCTTGGAGAGGCACAACTGTATCTATCCCATACAGTTAGCTACCCAAGGCAACCATAATTCACCGCGGGCAAATTATCAAAGTGGTTTGAAGGGGGCTGTGAAAAAAATTTTCGTTGCTTCTCTCTTAAAAGTAGGTCAACAGGACGCAAACACATCTACTGTGGTATACGGGAACGACTGGAATATGGGTAAGAATGGTACTTTTGTTCAGAAGTCTTTTGACTGACATTGAATACAATTTCACAAGTATGAGGAGAATTCCACCCAAATTATAGAATTTTAATTTACAATGTAGGACTTTAAAAAACAAAGTGAATTACTTAATTTTACAAAAGTGTGTACCCCCATAGGGTTTTTTTCCCGGGATGTACTCCATGAAAATTGGGGTTGTTCACTTTTTAAAAAAACCCCCTTTTCCCAAGGAAACCTCAAATTTACAAAAAATATATAAAAAGACACAAATGCATTTTTTTCTTTTAAACCCCAAGGTGACTAGATTGTGCAAATCCACCTTTTTTTCCTGTAAGTCTTGTTCCTGTGGCATTTGCAAACATTCAACTGGTTTTATTGTTTTTTTTGGGGAGTAAGGGGCTCTTCCCTTGGAGGGCCCTTTCCCAATGTTGACACAGTATCTTTCGTATGGAAAATGACACAATTTTTACAGCTTCTGTCAGCATCTTCGAATTTTTGCATGTTCTTGGGTTGCACATGTAAAAAACCAAAGAAAATTCTCTTTGAGACACAAAAAACCGTCTCCTTCTTGAACTGTTGATGTCGGGGACATTCCATTTTGTTTGTACTTGGTATTTTTTGTTTGTACAATGAACGAGGCACCTTCCACTGAAATTGCACCCAAAAATGACAAGACTTGTGGAAGTCCACAGTTTCTTCCTTAATATTGGCTGATTTATTTAGTTTTTCCCATGATTTTTACACAGAAAAAAAGTGTTTTTCTGGTGGAATTAAAATACAAAACAGGAGTTTTCCCATTTAACTCAGATGTTGCCAAATAACCTTCAGAAGTTTCCCAAAGTCATGACTCATCATATGGCTGCCCCAAAAATTGTTTAAAGGACAGTAATCCCTGTGTATTTTAAAACTTTTTGATTTTTGCGAAATTAATAAAACTTCTTAAAGTTTTCTCTCCTCATTTATTCTGGCTTTTGGAAAATATAAAAAATTTTCGGTAATCCTTTTGACCTAAAAGGTAAGATTTTATCTGATTTCTTGTAAGATATGAGAAAAAAAAGCATATGCATTTTTTTCATATATGTATGTAAACTTCGGGTTTTCAAAACTGTATATTGGACCTTTACTGTTAACGTATATTTTTTTTATTATAGCCATACTACTACCCATTAACAAAAAAAACCTTTTAAACCTCTTTCAGTGCTGCACATCCCAACTCTCCCCGGGTTTTTGTTTACACCCTTCCCTTTTTTTTCGTCGGGGAGCCACCGCTGTAGCCGCTCTTTGGCTGCAGCAGTCGTGTGCCCCCTCCGAAAAAAACACCCTCCGGGCAACTTAATTTCAGATCTCTTTAATTCCTATTTTAATAGTCTCTATAGTGAATAGAGGTTTAATGATATTAATGGATGTTTGATTGGGTGTACTCTTTTTTTTTTACTTTTTTTAATAAAAGTTATTCTGAGTCTAGTACTGAAATGACCTGTGTGTACATTTCTTTCTTTTCCATCTCCTCAAGCAAGGTAGTCACAACGAGGACTAATTTCTCTCCTTACCAGCAGAAATCTTTAGTAGGGTTAATAACAGCACACAAGTATGACTCCACTTTCATACAGCTTATATAAATACATACAGTAAACCTATAAACGGTTAATTATATGTAAAGGACATAAAAAATGTATGTGAAAGCAAACTGAATAATATAGAATGATGTATTAATATTCCCAATACCCACCTGGGTGTTAGGGGATGCTAGGGCAAAGTATTTATGATTATATAAATTAGGGAAGGTTTTGTTTAAAGAAGTTTTCCTTAGAAATAAGTCATTAGATGTGTTTTGTATCTGCAGCCTGGAGCATAGGATCTTTAAAAATGTTTAGCTAATGAGATTTTCAAAAAAGAGAACAAATGTATTTTTACTTTACACTGTAACGCAATCCCTGCCTCAAAAACTTCTGAGGCCCAAAAAATTGTTAAGATGCATTGACAATAAAAAAAAAATAGATAGGATTAGATAAATAGATAAATAAAAAAGAAACAACGGGAAAATAATATTTGTACAAAGGGGATTTTGCAAAATTTTTCCCCCCTACAAGGGAAAGGGGAAGGTCTGTAATTTTTTATTTTAGGGACAGTCGCTTCAACTGTGAGGAAGAATCTAAAAAAAATCCATAAAATCAATTGATGATTTTTTTAAAAAATTAATTTCCTTTTTAATGATGAAAAATGTATTTGATCATACCCAAAACCAAAATTTTGGCTCTCACAACCTTTTTTTTTTTTTTAAGAAAACCCCCCACTCCCGCCCTCATTATTTGTATTAAAATGCAAATGTTTGAACTTGTTACCTGTAAAAGACACTTGTCCACCATTCAATTAATCACTCTCCAACCCCTCCACCCCAAGCCCAAAACCAAAGAGGTAAGGACACCCCGACAAAATTGTGACCTACAAGGCTGGGATTTGCTACAGGACAATAGGCAAGCATCTTTGTAAGAAGGCCCAATTGGCCCAATTATAGGAAAATGGAAGAAACACAAGATGATTGTCAATCTTCCTCAGCCTGGGGCTCTATGCAAGAGATCGCCTCATGGGGTAAGGACAATTCTAAAAAAGGTCAGGAATCAGCCCAGAACTACATGGTTTGACCTGGTTTAAAGACCAAAAACGATGGGACACAGTCCCCAAAAGATTACTATTGTACACACTCGAGTCATGGTTAAAAAATTTTGCAGGACACACAAGGTCCCTTTCTTCACCTGCAAAATTTCCAGGCCATTGAAGTTCAACGATGACCACCTATGATCCAGGTAGGCATGGGAGAAGGTAATTTTGGTCAAATGAGATTATAAAAGATCTTTTTGGGATCAAAATCCCCTCCCGTTTTGAAGAAAAGAAGGATGAGACAACCCCGAGAAACCCTCCCAATGTGAAAAACAGGGGTGGAAACATCATACTTTTGGGGGTAATTTTTGGAAAGGGGACAGAATGATTGCAAAATATTGAAAGGATGGATGGGCCCAATATTTTGAGCTAAAAAAAGAACTTAGTAGATAAGTCCACCGAGGCATCAGACACATAACAATCTGTAAACTTATTGGATTATCTTGACGGCATTACCCCCATTAGGTATCATTTCTAATATCTTTTTTATTATCTATGTATGCGTGTTTTTTTGTTTGTTGGCTAAATGTTTTTTGTTACCCCCTTTATAACCCTATGAATTTTTGGGGGAAAAGGGTGGGTCTTGAACAAATAACGGGTTTTTGAATTTAATGATACAACGGAAAATTGTTTTTTTTTTTTTGTTTGTGGGGTCTTTAACAAATCACACAGGTTTTGAAAACAATGTACAACAGAACGTTGTTTTTGTTTTTTTTTTTTTGTTCTGTACATGTGACAAAAAAAAATGTTTTTATGTGGTGAAATTTTTTCCCCATGTCTATAGTACAAAAGGAGTCCTGTGGTATCCTTTTGGAACGTTTAAAAGGGGTCGACCCAGGGTGCGCCTCAATAGGTGGGGGCCCGCTCCTGTTTGGGGGGACTACTCCCCCCGAGGGGGCAATTTTCACCCCTTGGGTCAGTACCACTATATTGGATATTTAGATTTAGAGGAACCAGCATTTCTTCCTCTCTAGGAGAACAAATTTTGGTGTTTGTTGCTGTGGGTCCTCCATTTTGGAGGGCATTCTTTTAAGGCATATCAAGTAAAAGTTATTTTTTAATTGTGTTTTTTTCTTCACTGTGTGTTTTTGCTAAATTTAAACCCAAAATTGGAAAATTGTTTTATGTCTGTGATTTTTTTTCGCGGGCAAGATCCAAAAAAACACAGCCAAGGAACTAAGGGTGGAAACCTTAAAAAGGGGCCCAAGCCAGTCTCCAGATTTTGGCCCAATCGAAAACCTTGGAGGAAGCTAAAAATCAATTTTACCCAAAGAAACATCCCAAACCCTGAAAGACCTGGTGAAGATCTGTATGGAGGAGTGAGACAAAATCCCTGTTGCATTTTGTGAAAACTTGGTCAAGAACTGCAGGAAACGTCTGACCTCTGCAATTGCAAACAAAGATTTCTGTTCCAAATATTAAAGAGGTTTTCTTAATGGCTTTCCAGGACTTGGCTTTCTCTATACAGTTTTCAAATCCAGGGGGGGTCTCCCCTACGTAGGCATGTCTCTCCCCCCCCAGTAGATGTTTTTGCAGAAAAATTACATCATCACACCCCTTCCCTGTTCCTGCTCCCTTCCCACTCATTCTGGGGTGAAAAGGGGGAAGGTAGGGATGTCCCAGTCGGAAACCCTGAAGGGTCAGTTCTCGCCTGGAGCTTACCTTCCTCCACAAGCCCCTTTGTAACCAAAAACCCCCTGCATTGGTATAAATAGTTATACATAAAGCCCCCTAATATTACAGAAAGTGACATCTTGTCATTGTGTCTAGCAGAGTGTATTTTATGTGTGTGGGTAGGAGGAGTGAATCTAGCATTGCCTAGATCCTACACATTAGAGCTGGGAGAAGAGCAGAGCAGCCTTCAGTTTCATTTTTAATTTGACACCGCTTATAGGAGAGTGAGCACAGATAGTGAAGACAGCCAATCACAGACAGGAGGGGATGTCCTACCCGAGGGTTTAACTAAAAATCAACAGCCCAAAAAGCAAAAGGGGTTGGGCCCCCCCCAGGCGCCCTTTTAGGGGTGAAAAACCAAAATAGCTCATAGCTGCTAAACAAATGATTTTGGTAAAACCAAAACCCAAATTTCAAAATTGCTTATTTTTACTGTCCCCATCATTACAGATATGATATTTGTAGCAAGAAATCCCCTTTAAGTTCTGTTTTTCTTTTAAATCAAACACGTATTCAATACAATGCACATTAATTGTTTAAAAATAATGCAATGATTTCTGGATTTTTTTCTTGGTTCTGTCTCTCACAGTTTAGTTATAGATAAAAATTACAAACCTCCCCTTTTTGTAGGAAGAAAAAACTTGCAAAAACGCCAGTTTTCAAAAGTTTCTTTTTCCCCCTGTAAGAAATAAAGATAGATAGATAATAGAAGATAGATGATACTGGGTCATTTGGGTATTTCCCAGATGTCATACTATTAATAGTACAGTAAATGTATTAATCTGTAGAAGAGAAATCATTAATTTGTCCACCCTTATTTATCTGCAAATGTTGTTAATAACTCCTCCTTTACATGATATAATTTAATTTATTATTGTGAAACACTAGCCAAACTTATGATTCACATTTCACCTCTGGCCACATTGGGAAAACAAAAAAACATCTCCCCCAAAACGTAATGTGAAATCTTTTTTTTTTTTTTTTTAAAGGGAATTTGTTTTCCCTTTTTTTTTTTTTTTTTTTACTTATTAAAATAAGACCCCCGATTCAATTCTTTTATTTTAGCCGTTTTATTTTTGATTGTAGATTTTTTCAATTTTAGTCTTATAAATGAAGTGGGGGAAAGTTTATTGCCTGCATTGTTTAACAGAGTAGAGAGATACTTTACAGCAGCTTTATGACATAGGAGTCTTACAGGAAACCCGTCACATAGTTATGCCCCCTTTCTGAGGGGCACAAAGCTAGTGACGACATGCAGTTTCCCGGTGCTATCTACCTCCAAGGCTAGCCCCCCCACCGGGATTATTCAATGTTTACCTATTCAAAGAATAGGTTAAACAGTTTTGAGGTAGGGGGCTTCCTTATTGGGTGTCATAGCTTTTGCGCCCTCAGAAGGTAGGCTAATCTATTGAAAAGGTCCTCTTTAAGACTAACTCAGTCCCATTGACTTCTGTAGGATAGTTTTCTAAGCATGCACTGTAACCTGGGAAGAAGTCAAGGTGCAGGGTGGGGAAGAGGGTGAACTGTGACTATTTCCTATTGTGACTGGTGGATCCTGTGTTATCTAAACACATTTAGTCTCCTCTCAGTTTGACCCTGCTTGTGCTGATAATGAGCAGAAAATCTTTCTCCACAGCACAGGAAGTGTCAGACTATTATTAGGCTTTGTAGCCAAAGTGAAAAAAAAATAAAAATTACCAAAACTCCGACAAAAATGTGTTTAACATAAAAACGTGAGTTAAACAATAAGTCATTTTTTTTATGACACATTCCCTTTAAAGTTGCTCATTGCAAGCCATTGATCTGAGATACTGTATGTGAAGGCGTGAGGAAAGGTAAGGAAGGTCCAATCTGTCATGTGTTGTTTACTTTATTTCTAAAACCTCCCCTGGGTATAGCTATGATGAAAATACACATTTCCATTATGTAATGTCCATATAGACAATGCAGCTTTATGGCAGCTAAAATAAAATTAAAAAAACAGTTAATTAATATCCATAACAATTGTTAAAAGAAAGTCATAGACTGTTAGAATCTCCAGGAAAAGATGGAGAACAGCAAACTCATGGTTAAAATAGTTTTTAATTTGTATTATTTAATTCTTTAACTAGAGAAATATTTGAAGCACCATCATGCGGAGACTATGTATCTCAACTATTGTGTGTAACGGCTGGAGTAGTGGATTCTCTGGACCCCTGCAAGCAGTGGTATAAGCCACCTCAGGGAGCAGAGTCCTGGTATTCACCAGAGTCTGCCGCAAGGCAGGATGAGCTTGCTGTGGCGCGAGACTATAGGGTCGCCACCGACTTGATTGCGGTGGCAACCGAGGTGCAGCATGGTACAAAATCCACAGACATGTTCATAGTGAGGGACAGACAGGAAGGTCAGGACAGGTGGGAAGAGTTCCTGGTCGAGAGACAGAGGCAACAGCTATGGTACACCGAATAACTAGAAACGACTTAAGGAACGCTTTCTCACAAGGCACTATTAATCCAGCAACATAACTAAGAAAGGGGCATAGTTAAATAAGGTCAGTGTTTGGTGATACCCAATCACCATTGCGCTGAACCTTTAAATTTGACAGAGCCGGCACGAATGCCCTAGGGAGTGGTGGCGCACATGTTGGCGAGCAGAGACATTGCATGGAGCGTGGAGAGATGAGTAGCTGCAGTAAGGGACCAAACTGGAAGTGCGCCTGTGGCCCGTCATGCGGGTTGCGAAGCCACTCACAGCTGGGACACGGGTGCCTCCCCGTGTGAGAGTTGCAGAGACACCCATGACACTGGGGTAGTTTACTATTTCTGTACACTACTATCCTAATTCACAAGAAGACCTATAAACAATGTTTTAAATGACAAAAAAAGCATGTAAAAATTCCAGCAGTTTTGAAACATGCAACAATCTTAGATAATGAGATAATGAATCCACTGAGCCACTGCAAACGATGACGTAAGCCGCGCCAGGGAGTGGAGTTTAAGGGGCTGCTGGTTCGCACCAGAGCCTGCCACAAGGCGGGATGGGCTTACTGCGGTAGACGACCTCCAGATCGCTACCTCTTGCACGACTTGCTTGTGGTGGTGGCCGATGTGTGCATGGTACAAATTCACTAGACAGGCTCATAGTCAGGGAATGGCTGGAAGGTCAAGGCAGGCGACAAGGTTCAAGGTCGAGGGACGTAGGCAGAAATGGACTGGTACATGGAATGAACAAACACACAGGGAAACACTTTCACACATAGGCAAAGGCACTATGGATTTGGCAGGGAGGTCAAGGAAAAGCTGGGTAATATAGGACTAGTGCTCTGCAATTATTCCTTTACATTTCACAGAGTTGGCGTGCATGTCCTAGGGAGCTGGGACCGCACTCCAGCCAACAGAGACAGCGCAGGGAGCAAGGAGAGGTGAGTAAGCAGCCAAGAGCCGGGCTACAAGTGTGCCTGCAGAGGTATCGGGGGTACAAGTGCATCTGTGGCCCGACGTGTGGGTCTTGGGAGCCACCGCAACACAATGAAGCACACATTTTTATTGATTTTCCACTTGTTTTTCTTTTTCAGGTGCATAGTGAAGCCAATGTCAAAACAACATCAGAAAACACCATACCCAGAACATGCTACTTAAATTACTTTTCCACTGTCTTTTATAAAGTAACTGCACCTTGTCTATGTATTATGTTGGGTCAGCAATTATGTGTGCAATTATGCCATTAAGGATATTTCCCCTTCTTATTCCTCTCCCTCACTTTTCCATAATCCTCTTCCTCCTCCTTTTTGTCTCTCTTTCTTCTTCTTTCTCTCTTCCCATTTTATTTTGATCCCACCTATAAGCCTCATATAGAGTAAGACAATCGTGATGCTGTATAGCAGATCTTGTGAAATTGGATGTCTAGATCTCGTTCTGTGTAGATACCATCTTGCTCCTAAGAGGGACGGTAATCTCTAATTTTTCACTGTATCCTGATTATCAAATTTTCTAATACAATTTTGACTTTTGTTTTGTTCAACTAATAATAACGCTTCTTTGAATAGTAAAAAATATAAAATAGATACACTGAGAAAAAATTTGTGTCTCATTCACTTATTTGTGCCATTTTGTTTTCTGCTTTATAATTGATTAGTTTCTTGTGCTTTTTTATTTGAACATACTTGTAATAAGTTTTCACTCCAGGAATTGTTTCTCTTATATAGAAGCCTAAGAGGAATATCTGACAAAAACACCATCAAAAACAAAAAGGTAACCAGCAGCACTTTACCACACAAGCCACTGTACACAAAACACTTTTATTAGATGTATGCACAGCTTCCTTACCCTCAAGCCAGTAGGGCC
The DNA here is from genome assembly GCA_025379985.1 of Phyllomedusa bahiana. Lineage (NCBI taxonomy): Eukaryota > Metazoa > Chordata > Amphibia > Anura > Hylidae > Phyllomedusa > Phyllomedusa bahiana. Next base: position 25,070 of record JAODAL010003793.1, on the reverse strand, counting down.
ACTAAAGAGTTCCAAAAAATCCAAAAAGGATACAGCATACTTGGGGTATAGCAAACAAGTGAAAAAACTTCATTCCTCCTTCAAAAATACAAATTTTGACCAATAGTGAGGTCTTTATCCGACAAAAACACCAGATCCAGAGCATGTTGTGTTTTGAAAAAAACCATTGCAGTTGTTAATAAAGTTTTATGAACCAAAGCCAGAAGTGAATGGCAAGTATTTATTCTTGCTAGATACAACCCATGTGACCGGGGCAGGCTGTGATTGGCTACAGGGTCACGAGAAGAATGAATATTGAAGTCATTGATTGGGATCACCGGGCAAGTTGTTTTAAAGGTTTTTTTTTCTATAATTCTTTTATTTCCTATAATTCTCTTATGACTAACAAGTTTTTTTTAAAAAGTTTTGGAACACCCCTTTAATGTAATGTTTGCAGTGTAATTAACTTTTTTTCCTAAATAGCTTTTTATTACGCTCTTTTCTGTTAATTATTTTTCTTTGTTATTTTTTTCAGCATTATTATTTGCCTATTGTCTGCTGACATTACTTGCAGTGAAAATGAATATGTAATTCTCTGGGTGACTTTCCTTTTTGTATTGAAAGTGAACTGACATTTGACATGTCACACTGGCATTTTTACAGCACCATTTGTTTGCATTTTAATTAGCTACTCTCTTAAATTGTTCATAATTGTGTTTATAGTATTTGCATAGAGACAGCGAAGACAAAACAATGTCTGTTATCTTATTTAAAAATTATATAGCATTGACAAGTTGTTTAGGAATACACCACAGGGATGAATTGCAACTTATCACAGATCAGATGCGGTTACAAAGCAATAATGAACTTAGCTAATCAATTTTTCTGAATGGCAATAAATCAAAGCACATGTAAAAATTACACATCCCTATTGACCTCTGGTGTAATCTAGTTCTAAGTGCTGTTTATTTCTATGAGAAGATAGCAACAGAAAGGATGGAATCTATTGTTCAGCATCAAGAGCTGCCCGCACTCCATCCTCTGAAGGTCTACTTCACCGGCTCTGCTTTATAGCTAATGAATGTTTATTTCTACTGATAAGAAGAATATGAACAGATTGTCGGAATCATCTACTTTGTAGTAAGCAAAAATTCAGATCCCAGAAGATGCCTGTTTATTAAACAGATAAGTTTTTAGCTTTTTCTGTTCTTTTTAACTTACCTCTATCAAACTGCAGTTGGAGGTTGTGTAAAAATAAATACTAACAGTGGGGTGAACTATCTAGATTACCGTGAGGTTAGGTGAATATTAACAAATGGTTTTGACAAGAAGAAAATAAGTTGGGGTAAAATACTGGAGCATTTTTTTGTCTGTCAGAATCATATTGGTTAACAAATTAAAATAACCCTAAAGATAACAGAGGATATGGAAATAACCCAGATAAAACCAGGGGCGTTGCTAGGCAGTTTTATCCAGGGCTCAGGCCCCGAATAAAGCTGACTGTGCCCCGAACCTCAGCGGCCGGACGGTGCACCGACGGTCCCTTCAACAGTATGTGCGTCCGCTGAACGCACATACATCTGAGGGCTTCTGCGACAGTGTCGGACTGGCTCACCGGAGGATCGTTGGATCCTCCAGTATGCCACGGCTACGACACAGCGGGGCCCGCCGGGCCCTCATAGCGCTGAGGGCCCGCCGTGACCCCGTGATGCTAAGCTGTGCAGCGACGCGATGTAGTTACCTCATCACGCCGCTGCCTATCTTGGCCGCACCGTCATCATAGGCTGTCCGGCCGAGGAGCTGCCGGAGGAGCATCCCGGTACTGGGGGCGTGATGACGTCAATGTCGGACTGAAGAGGAGCGTGCTCGGATGGGGGAGGTAAGGTGAGTATTAATGTTGTTATTTTTAATGGAGTTTACCTGCCTGAGAGTGACCTTATATCTATATAAATGCCTGAGAGTAACCCTATATGTATATATACTGCCTGAGAGTGACCTTATATCTATATACCTGCCTGAGCTTAACCTTATATCTATATACCTGCCTGAGAGTAACCCTACATCTATATATACTGCCTGAGAGTGACCCTATATATACCTGCCTGAGAGTGATCCTATATCTATATATACTGTAAGAGTGACCTTATATCTATGTACCTACCTGACAGTGATCCTATATCTATATACCTGTCTGAGAGTGACCCTATATCTATATATACTGCCTGAGAGTGATCCTATATATATATGCCTGCCAGAGAGTGACCTTATAGCTATATATACTGCCTGAGAGTGACCCCCTATCTCTATATACCTGGCTGAGAGTGACCCTATATCTATATACACTGCCTGAGAGTGACCCTATATATACCTGCCTGAGAGTGACTATATATATATTCTGTCTGAGAGGGACCTTATATCTATATACCTGCCTGACAGTGATCTTATATCTATATACTTGCCTGAGAGTGACCCTATATCTATATATACTGCCTGAGAGTGATCCTATATCTATACGCCTGCCAGAGAGTGACCCTATATATATAAATACTGACTGAGAGTGACCCTATATCTCTATATACTGCCTGAGAGTGATCATATATATGACAGGTATATAGATATAGGATCACTGTCAAGCAGGTATATATATATATATATACCTGCCTGACAGTGATCCTATATCTATATAGCTGTCTGAGAGTGACCCTATATCTATCTATACTGGCTGAGAGTGACCCTATATCTATGGATACTGCCTGAGAGTGACCCTATATCTATATATACTGCCTGAGAGTGATCCTATATCTATATACCTGCCTGAGAGTGACCTTATATCTATATACCTGCCTGAGGGTGACCCAATATCTATAAACCTGCCTAAGTGACTCTATATTTATATACCTGCCTAATTGAGGGGACATATATATATATATATATATATATATATATATATATATATATGTGTGTATATACCTGCCTGAAGGGACCTATATAGCTTTCTGTCTGTGGGGACCTATACACCTTTTTTTTAGTAACTGTTTCGTTTGGTATATTTACTCCACATATAGGTGTATTTTTTTGGTGACTTATTTGTAAGGTATTATACTGTCATACGGAGGCGAGTGATTTTGAACAAGCAAATTTGTCATCGGTTTCAATGTACAGTGACGGCTGAGGAGATAGACAGGATCTATGTGGAATATGCAGAAAATTAGTGACAGGAACTGAAGATTTTTTCTCTGTAAAAGCACATGCTGCAGTTCACAATGAGGCGTGAAAAATTCCGTGTGAACCAGCCCTGCTAAGCAAAACTTAACACAGAGGGCCCGGGCCCGGGCCCCGGATGTTTTAGGACGCTAGCAATGCCCCTGTGTAAAACACACCTAAAAATTTGCATTTTTGTAAAAAAAAAAGGAAACAGCTGACACCAGCCTAAAAAGGAAAAAAAAAATAAGACACTTTTTTCACTTTTATTTTGGCTAAAGAATCCTGTAGTGAGTCATTAGCTGAAAGTCAATACAGGTGTACTAAAACCACTACAAACAGTGGAGCTGATTTATCAATACTGTCTAATGCTTAGACAGTGTAGACTTAGATTATCACAAGGCATTATCACCTATCTGCAGATGAGTGATGCTGGCTTGGCTGATATCCCTTTTGCTTTCAAAAGACTCAGTGGGTCAAAAGCACATTGAAGATTTGTTACATTCAATAGAGGGGGCTTGAGCTTCTCAACTCCTTTTCTGTAACGCCTTGTAATATGCAGATGCTTCTTGGAGTGCAAAAGGCAATTTCAAATCTCCACACACCTATATGATGCTCTTCCCCTTTCTAAACTTAGATTAGATTATATGTGCCACTTTTATCACAGTGATGATAAATCTTGTGCATGTTTAGACTCTCTTACCTAACTTTACACCTTCTATTAGTTGGCTTACTTTGTCACAAGATAAGCCACACCCCTTTCTATTAGATCTCATCCCTTTTAATCATATGAGGCACAAATGTGTCTATAATCTGTCTAACACACATCATAAATTTGGTGTAAAACATGTAAACCAATTTTTTTGCATTATTATTTTCTAGAATTCTGGCACAATTGCCTGAGTTTGTTTTTTGTGGTGTGTTTTTTGTTTTTACTTGTTGTATGTCATTTTTATTCCTTTTTTTTGTTCAAATAGGATCATGTGGTGTATTAAAAGGGACAAAGAGGCACACGGTGAGAACATCATTCTCCCATTAAACAAATCATTGGTCAGAGCACACATGTAATATTGTGTACAGTTTTGGGCACCAGTGCACAGGAAAGACATTGTAGAGCATGAACAGGTCCAATGGCCGGCAATGAAAGTTATAAAAAGACTGGTTGGTCTTCCCAGAAAGATTAGAAAGAATAGGGTTATTTAGCTTAGAGAAAAGACGACTTCTGGAGGCAGGGCCGTTCCTAGGCTAAATTGCACTCAGGGCGAGGTGAATAAACTCCCCTCCCCCCCCCTCCCCCCATAAAATAATGCGCCACAATGCAACACAGTGTTTCACCAGATAACTTCCCCCGGTAGCCATGTAATACCCACCTGTAAGCAGACAGTAGCCCCAGTAGCCATGATAGTTGCCCCTGTAGCCAGATAGTTGCCTCTACAGCCATGATGGCTGCCCCTGTAGCCATGTAATACCCCCCTGTAACCAGATAGTAGCCCCAGCAGCCATGATAGTTGCCCCTGTAGCCAGTTGCCCCTGTAGCCAGTGTCCCCCTGTAGCCAGTGTCCCCTGTAGCCAGTGTCCTCCTTGTAGCCAGTTTTCCCCTTGTAGCCAGTGTCCCCCTGGGAGCCAGTGACCCCTGTAGCCAGTGTCCCCTCTAGGCAGTGTCCCCCCTGTAACCAGTGTCCCCCTTGTAGCCATTGTCCCACCTGTAGCCAGTGTCCCCCTGTAGCCAGTGTCCTTCTTGTAGCCAGTGTCTCCCTTGTAGCCAGTGTCCCCTGTAGCCGGTGTCCCCCCTGTAGCCAGTGTCCATTGTAGCCAGTGTCCCCCTGTAGCCAGTGTCCCCCTTGTAGCCAGTGTCCCCCTGTAGCCAGTGTCCCCTTTGTAGCCAGTTTCCCCTTGTAGCCAGTGTCCCCCTGTAGCCAGTGTCCCCCTGTAGCCAGTGTCCCCTGTAGCCAGTGTCCCCCCTGTAGCCAGTGTCCCCTGTAGCCAGTGTTGCCCCTTTAGCCAGTGTCCCCCCCTGTAGCCAGTGTAGCCCCTTTAGCCAGTGTCCCCTGTAGCCAGTGTCCTCCTTGTAGCCAATGTCCCCTGTAGCCAGTGTCCCCCTTGTAGCAGTGTCCCCTGTAGCCAGTGTCCCCTGTAGCTAAGGATTTTAAAATAATAAAAACTTACTCACCTTTCCAGGATCTCTGCAGTGGCCAGGTCCAGGTCCCGGGATTCAGTGTAAGCGGCGTGACGTCATCACAGAACTTATACTCAACTCCCGGGGCCTCCTGGGACGGGAGCCGAGACCCAGCGTCACAGGGGGCGTGGTGACAGCCATGCGCCCCCTGCGACGCTGCTGTGTATGTATCGGCGCGCTCACTGAGCGCTGATACATACAGGGGAGGAGACAGGAGGGGAGCGATCCGTCTTGCCTCCTACCTGTGCCGGCAGCCCTACTAAGTGTGTGACAGCTTCCGGCAGAGTCAGAGGTAACCACGGGGGGTGGGGAGGGGGCGAGGTGAGCGGCGCTCCCCTCGGGTGAGGGGATCCTCTGCGCCCCGGGCGATCGTTCGCCTAGCCCGCCACTAGGAATGGCCCTATCTGGAGGACTTAATAAATATGTTTAGATGTATCAAAGATCAATATAAATATCTTTTTCAAGATCTATTTTTACTCAAGATTGTACCTAGAACAAGGTGGTATCCTCTACATCTTGAGGAAAGAAAGTTTTTACATAAGCATAGAAAGATATTCTTTACTGTAAGAGCAATGAGACTGTGGAGCTCTCTGCCAGAGGAACTTTAAAAACAGTTCAAAAAGGGTCTGGATACATTTCTAGAGTGTAATAAAATAACACGTTATCGTGACTAGGATTCTGGAGAAGCGTTATTGATCCAGAGGTTTATTCTGTTTGCCAAATTGGAGTTGATAAGGAATTGTTCCCTAATATGAGAACAATGGTTTTTTTTGCCTTCATATATAGAAACAGTATAGTACAATAAGCTGAAACTGAATAGACGTCTATTTTTTTTTCGGTCTTACAAACAATGTAACTATGTGATTTAAAGACATATTCCCACAAAGGACTTTAATGGCATATCAATAGTATATGCTATTAAAATCTGATAGGTGTAGGTGTCACCTCTTGTACCCACACCTATCTTGGGAATAGGCTCCTGGAAGTGTTTTGCACTCAACTCTCCCTTCTGTTCCATGATAGTTCCAAGTACAGGTAAGCTGTGTGTTTGGCTATATTTGGATCTCCGACAGAACAGAATAAAAAGCTGTGCCCAAGCGCACCTGGCTTTCCATTGTAAGACTTTTGTTTACAAGATAGGTATGGGTCCCAGGGGTGGACTATCAATATGCAACTGCACCATAGAAATACATAACAGAAAAATTGTCTTAAAATGTCTATATCAAATTGAATGGCATCGTCAATATAGAAAACTCCATGATGATGTTATAAAAGGAAGATTTTCTACTTGAAACTCCCCTCGAGCATTTATGAAGTGCCACTCCATGCATTCATTTCATTGCTTGTCATTAAAGATGAGCAAATTTCTCAAAAATTCGATTCGGCCTATGTGCCGAAAAATTTTTCCGGATTTATTCGCAACGAATCACATTAAAAACAGCTATTTCCTGGCTGCATAGAGCCTATATGGTGTTGTAGAACATTGTGCCATGCAGACATATGCATAGGGAGTGTGGTTTGGTATTGAAACAATGCTGTAATTTAGTATGACATGCAGATGTCAAGTAGGTAATTTAAGGAAAAAACATCAAAAGTCTGTTTCATCATTACATTCTTATTAAGCTCATCAGATAGTTTGTTAAACTGCTTTTACTGCTATACATCCTTATCGAAGTATCAGATTTCTCTCACACAGCTTTCCTTGAGACAGATGCAGTGTCTGCTAGAAGCAAGAAAGTCAAGGCCTACCTCCTCCCCCCAGATGATCCAAATATAATTTATTCCAGAAAAGCTCTTAAAGTAAGGCCAGACTAAGTGTCGACCCCTTATCATGGTAAATCCCCTCTCAAAAAGGCAAATGACTAATCCACAAAAGACCAGAGAGTGTAGGCGATAAAATATAAAGTTTACTTCCATTCATACTTGTTTTAAAATACAATGTTACAAAAGTAGTGTTTAGTAGAAAAGTCCAACAGTATGCGTCAAGTAACAGAACCTCATGAATATATATATTTGGAATAAGACCAAATATACAGTACCTAAAGTACCGGGCAATAATCAGAACTAGGAGTCACAAAATTACTAAACACCATTCACATAGATAAGTAACAGAAGCTGTGGGCATCCATATAAGATTGTCTCTGATACCTTACACTTGTCCTCCAAGTATCCATACATATATCACAGGGACAAAGCGTACTAGTACAATCTATCTATGTATATTGGTAATCTTATTAGGGAGAGATATCCAGTAAATAATTCTTTCGAAAAAAATCCTCCCTAAAATAAGTTACAAAGTATATTGGCCAAACTGCGTACAACCGCTATTACTTTTGTTAAGGCAGTTTGACCATTATACTGTACTTATTTTTGATCGAAAAGAATTATTTACTGGGATATCTCTTTTCAATAAACACTAATTTTTGTAACATTGTATTTTAAACAAGTATGAATAAAGTAACTTTGATATTTCTCTCCCCCAGATGATAGAGGAAGTTTTTTGGGAATTTGTCATAATCAGCTAAGCTTTCATACGTACATGCAAATTATAACTTGTCTCTTAGCAACCACCAATTAACCAATCATAGTAGTGATAAAATAGTGCATCTGTGATTAAAAAGGATATCTATTGTGAATGTAATTTACGTGAGTAAACTTCAGATTTCATGTCCCACCAAGCGTATTGGTCATAACACTCGAGCTCCGGCTGCCGGCAGCAATAATAAAAATATAATATATAGACGTGCAGAGAAGGAAAGACTTATAATTGGATAAGGAGTGGAACAAACACCTGATTTAATCATCTTGACAGGGGTGTCGTGCACTCAAACGTCCGAGGACTATCGGAGGGGGCTGAACCTCATACCATCGACTGCACGGTCCTGGACGTGCCCAGAATCCACTTGGAGGCCTGATCAACCCCACAGAAACAGGTATTCACTGATTTTTAAAAATCTGTGACTTATGTGATTTTTCGAACATTCAAGAGAAACTCTTTTGCTGGTTGTCGCCTCCCTTAGGAGACTCTGTGAAGCGTTCAGGTGTGCCTCCATGGGTGTGCTCTGGTACATGTATGCGTAACATATGCCGTAACCTTTAAACACTAACCAATTAATGCCACTGCTGTTGCTCGTGTAAAGTAACATGACTGGAATATTAATTTTCCTTTCGGTATCATAATTCATTGGTAGGTCAGGAGCTGGGCTCCTGATGAAAAAAAATGAGATATCAGGATACAGTCCCCCCTAAAAGCGACCCCGGTAGAAGGAAACCGAAGCCTGTCATAATTATAGATACATAATTTCAGATACAGTTATATACAGATATAGTTTTATAGACAGATGATCTGAATTCTGAAGAGAATGGCCAATTGCCAAAGCCTTTTATAGTTATAAACAGACGATCTGAAGAGAAATGGTTAAAGAAGACAGCCATAAGCCAGTAATAGACGCGAAGATCTGCGTTTCTGATAAGCCTGAGTTATCCAGAAGGTATAGACAGAAGATATTTCAGATTTGATTGTGAGCAGAAGACATTGATTAGTGTTAGGTCTGTTCAAGACTTAATCTCAACATACACATATGTTAATTTGTTCTGTTTTCTACTTAGGTAAAAAACAGCAATACCAGGGTTAATTTATATACAAGCTAAATCACTAGTTATCTTACACACTGAAATACTGGCAGAGTGTAAACCTTTGCTTCTATTGAAAGCATCTGTTAAATGGGGATATAGCTCAGGCACATTTTCTCCCCTCGGCTCTATCAGGCGTAAATGAAAAATATAGCGCTCAGTCCAAAAGGTTGCAGTCGAGTAGTTTGATCGAAGAGAAACATATAGTAAAAAATATATGAGACTTGAGGAAAAATAGTTAATGAAAAACGCTCTGTGTAACGAGCATAAATACACAGAGAAACACGCTAGTATGTGGGCAGCCAAGCACTGAAAGAAAAATAACGATGTCTTTTGGCAAAGGTTATAATACTTGCAACTGAATGTAAAAAATAAGAAGGATTTAAAGAAATGCCATATGTAAATGGAGTGGGAGCTGCCGCCTTTTCCATGATGGCGACTTTCATGTATGGGTGGACAGACGTCATCAAAGTTCCATTAACGCTGAAATTTGCGTAGATTGTGTGAGGGGAATGTACAACACTGATCACACCTTGTATTTCCTCAAACTCCTGCCCCCGTCCTGGTATTCTTCCCTCAGCTCCCGTGCCAGAACCTCCCATTATTTCTGTACCAATTTTAGTGAAACTTTCTCTGTATCCGGAAAGGCAAAACCAAACCTCGCCCCTACACTTCCGTGGCCATATTTGTAGTCCTAAGCAATCCAACGAATCCGGAAGTTTCCGGTTTGAAGGTTGAACAGCGGCCATCTTGTATACACTAACATCCGTCTTCCCACCTCTCCTCCGTGCAATCACTTGTTACTACTTATGTACACCATTGATTGCAACTTGTCACGTGATAACTCTTTGCCACACACCTGAGCAACATCACAACAAACACCCCACCAGCCCCGCAATCAACTCTACCCTTTACTCACAGACTTCTAGACACCCTTCTCCTCCGTAGCCGCTATTCTGACTTTCAAAGCTTAATGGAAGAGGAAGACGGGGAGGAGAACAAGTTGCCCATAAAGCTACAGGAGCCAGACCCACATCTGCAATTCACCAAATTTAAAGGACTAAAATATTTTTTCCTAATGCTCACAGCACACAGACTGCTGCTTCTTGGAGAGATTAAACTGTGATTACATTATGCATGCTGTTGAACCCCATATATAATAACGAACCCATAACAATTGTGTTCAGCTGCTGAAACTAAACCTATACATAATGTACTTGAAGTGCGCAAGCGAACAAGTTTCCAATCGCTGTCCATACCGCTCATTTCTTCTGGCATCTTTGTGTTCCCACCAATGGCATGTGTACAGGCCATACTCACCGCATTACTTGAGCACAAGCCAATTCCTCCAGTACCTTAAATATGGATAGTGCAATCTAACGCTATGGCCAAATGTCTGAAGACTACATGGCTCTCCCTTACTCAAACCACTATACTCTCCCAGGACAACTATCACCCTTCTCAGGAGTATAAACCTCAGTTCCGTTGCAAACCTCTCACCCACTGGATTCCTATCTCTCTGCCGGTTCTACCCCTTCTCATTCCCTCCGCGCCAGACACAATACCCCAGGAACAACCAATCTACGGTGCCTTTTTTCACCCGAACAAGTCAATAATCTACTGACCACAAATCCACACCCTGAAAAAACCCCAGGTGCAATTTTACCTTGCATCAGCTAGATACAGATGACAGATTCTGCCTCTTGGATAGATCTATACCAGTGTCCAGCACAAGCAATGGGATTACTTTGGCCTATCAACCAATTTAGCTCTACAAGAAGACACTGTTATGACATCAGTACTTACTCATCTGGGGAAGAGTTCTACCCATCGTCTTCATTCTTGGGCCAAGGAAGCATGGCTGACTCCTCAGTGAATATCTTCAATACTCCTCAGAGTCCAAACTGAAATCTCGTGGAGAATATTTTATCACCGGATGTCTGCCTTATTCCAGGCCCATGGATTTGAATGAACACAAAAGCTCACAAATCCGTTTTCAACGGCGTTTGTTAAAAGATCTCCTTACACCCAAATCTGAATATTATGAAACATTTCGAAGCAAATAGCAGAGTTAACCGGAAGTCAACTTCTCTCCTTTGCTAAGGCACAGACTGATTCATCCCAACTAGATAAAGAAGGTTTTCTAATGTGGACCCTATTTCAAGAAGCACCCACAGGGCTCTATAGCTCAGCCCAACACATACTCTAAAATCAACCAATACAAGTTTTCCCTGGGGTATCAACCTACAGACTCCAATCGAGAAACGTTTCCACCTCTTTCCAGAGCACACAACCCTGGCGGACAAGCCCGAACTCAGAAAACTTGTTTTTACTGCAACCAAAATACCGGAAACATAACATGACAGTGCAGCGCTAAATGCTCGAGAGACAAAAGGAATCATGCTACCATGGACAAGCAACACCACAAATACCCTCAAACATATAATCAATTTCAACCACAGTATCAAGTTATAGATCTTCAACCGTACAAGATTCAACCAACAAACACAACCAGACCTCAGTCCATACAATAATAATCCATTCATTGACCTCTATTTTACCAATCTTTAGACAAAAAATTGAATACTACGAATAAACAGACAACCACAACAATCGACAATATCCTCAAGCATACGTACTTTATACCACCATACATCCAACACTGCGAAACGACACAACACACACCACATGTACGTGACCTCCACATCACCACATAGGATTCCGGCAAACCTAATGTCTACCGCGTTTTCTCAATGCTTCAGAGAACACCACTGTTTTCATTCTGAAGCCAGTTGTTGACGTCCAAATCTTCAAATCTAATTGCCACCAACTCCTTTCCATTTAGATACAGGTGCAGCCAGATGGGTTTCTGAAAACATCTGAATTTCCCCACCGGACGTCATACATTCTCCTGATTACATTTCATGCATTGAAGTGGATGGACGACAAACGCCAGACTCGTCATTAAGCTACCCTGTTCCAATTGGGACATCCATGGACTCTGTCTATACAACTTTAATTTCTCCTAACTTACCCAACTAATCTGCTTGCAGCTGAGTCTTGCTACAAATGATGAAGGCTACTACAGATATAATTCTATCAGAATGCATTTGGACTACAATACTCCAATTTCACATGAACTCTACAAGCGCTGTTCCTGTGCCTTAAAATGTTTTATCCACCTCAAGCAACACCTCCCTGAACTTTTTGACAAGTACCTCCTGAAGAGTTTGGTCTAAAGGTCCTGATGATGTCGGCATCCTCCAGCTCACCTGTACATGATACTTCTTGAAAGAGGGTGCTACCCTGCCTCGCTTGCCCTCAATACCCTTTTAAGCATGATCAAAGAACAATATCTGGAGTCACAAATCAGAACATTCCTGGATATAGGTACTCCACTCCCCTGCATTTCTCCTGCAAATACACCTACGGTTTTCCCTGTTGCACAAGATAAGTTATCCCAGTTGAACCTCCAAAAAATTCCGTTTCTATATGTTTCAGGACTCAGGAGCAGTCCATGCCGTAATAGATTATGAGAACCCATGTCCCCAAACACACAATTCTTCCAGCCAAGTACCTTTCTTCAGCTTGCCTTACTTCACGTCTATGGTTTCTGCATGTCTTCTTCAAGTGTCCCACTACACAAGGACTGTCCCATACCCTTCTGCTTTCAACTTATCATGGAACTCAGCCACCTTGACGAGGATGCTTCAATGGGGCACAGAAACCTGCACCCAAATAGTAGGACTCAAAGCCCTGCAGGACATGTATGATATTCTCCTTGTGTGCTACCCTTGATTTTTCCAACTTGTCCCAATCCAGCTCTTTGAGTCTTCCTTTAACATTTGGCATCAATCAACTGCAAATCTCACAGTCCAAGCTCCAATGTGTTTGTAAGAAAGTGTAAATCCTCGACCATTGCATATCACAGGACCAAACACCTTATCGATGAAACGGGGAAAAAGCTGATGATGCTCATTTTCCTTCACCGAAACAATCTAAAACAACTTCAAGGATTCTAGGCCTACGTCACTTACTGTCGTCAATGGATATCCAATGGCACCAGTCTTTATGCAAGTTTATATACGATTCTTTCAAGGACATTATTAACCAATGAACTCTCACTTGAGGTACAAGAGTTTTCACAGCCTAAAAAAAACAAAAAAAACTTATCCTACAAGCTCCGGCTCTGGGAATCCAGGACTACTCACTGCCCTTTCACTTCTTTCTATTTTGGAAGACTAGGCCAACATTCGAATCCTTGACACAAAAACATGTGGAGACATATGCGACCCTTGCACCATTCTTGCAAGTAAGATCCTGTGCACGGACTGTCCCTACTTGCCGCAGAGCTATCATTGCTGACACAAGTTCTTCTTGAAAAAACTGTAAGACATAATTTTCGGCATCCGGACAATGAATTTTGGCTCCTCATGAGTTTACAAGTGATCCTTAAACAGTCGTCAGCAACCTCCAATACTCAGTAAACAAGCGCCATCTCCTATACAAATGCCCATTACTGAGCCTGAAAATGTCACTTTGGAAAGAATGTACTACTCACAACCACCACTTTGCTTCCTCTTGTCAAGGGGGAAGATGAATAATGAAAGATCAGCCTAACCACAGATGAAGACCAGACCTGCAGCGGATGAATACCTCTTCATGACTGTCTTGAACAAATGGTGACTGAAACCTCCCATAATCCTACTGTCCTCATACAACCAAGTTGGAGAAACCCATCTTCACAGATGGATCCAGATATGCAGATGATCAAGGACATTCATACAGGATTTGCTGTGGTTACTTACAGAAACCGTTAAGGCTGCATCTTTACCTTTGAGAATGCCAGCCCAAGAAGGTGAACTCTGGTTGTAACTGAAGCTTTGTAAAGGCTCCGTCCGAAGAGAAGACCATGAAACATATACACCAGACTCAGCCTACATGTACAGAGTAGCCTATGACCTTTGGCCTGAAGTAGGGCTTCAAGGTTTCCAGACAGCTAGTGGAACCGCCCATCAAGAATCACGAAGTGCCATTCAGACTCAGGTTGCAGTTTCTCCAATTGCCCAGCTCAAATGGCCGTTTTGAAGACTATAAGCACATGGAAGAATAGAGACAGTGGGAATAGACAGGCAACTACAGAAGCAGACTAGGCTGCAAAGGCCGCAGCTCTCTTCCCAGAGGTTCGAGAGAAAGCAAAAGTGGCTGTATATGAGCTGACCAGAGCAAGAATAAAAGAAAGAGTAATGTGAGAAGAAAGGAAGGAGAATGTGATAAGGAACGAAAGAGAATGTGAGAGAAAAAGAAAAGAAATGTGATAAGAAACGACTGACAGAAGACAGGTGGATTCTAGAGTAAAAGACCAAATAGAACTTTTAGTTACCAATGGCATTAAAATCCAGCTGTATACAATGGGCTCATGATACTACCCACAGAGAACTAACCAGATGATTTCTTTCAATCCAACAATATGTACCTAGCACCCAGAAACCAACCTATCTCCACGGAAAATGTAAGCAATGCAAAGTTGTGAAATATGCACTAACTTGTAACCCACAGAGAGGACTATGCCACACCAAGGAAGCATTTTTGGCTAAACACTATATCCTCTACTAGCGCATCCAATTTGAACACATTGCAATACCCCAAGAGGTTGTAAGGAAAAAACAAGTAGTTCTAGTGAGGGTGGATAATGTTTCCAGGAATGGCATGAAGTCTACCCCGTTTTACCAACATTACTAATCAGACCACCTTGAAGAAAACAATTGACTGGAATTAGATATGCAGATTTGGAACCCTGATGTATTTAAATCTAGACCATAGGACCTGCCTTTCACTGCATAAGTAACCAGAGAACATTTGGAAACTAAAAGGAGGCTAGCATCGACCTGCACACTCCCTACCATCCCGAATTCAGCAGGAAAGTGGAAAAGAATGAACAACCACACTGAAGAACAAAAATGCTGAACGCTAGCAAATAAAACATCTCTCCCCTGGCCCGTGATTCCTTCCCATTGCACACCATTCTGTCAGAAAATACACCCCTAGACAGCCCCACTGGTCTCATCACTGCTCAGGAGATAGTAATCTCAGGCCCACCAAGATTAGGGAGGTTTTCACCAACAGTAGTTGAGTGCAATGGAATGATATAACATGTAAAATATTTTATAAAATCTGTGTAATGAATTGAAACTAATCCCTGCCATAGTGTTTCTCTCTCCATACCCAGATCCGAGAACATGATCCAAGCTACGATCTGGTGACTTTGTTTGGTGCAAACACGTCAGAAGATTCTCTGGTAGCCCAGATTTGACCATACCAAGTACTCCTGAATGTCCCACACCTCAATGAAACTTAAGTGAAGACCCCCCTGGGTGCATCGCTTACACACTGCAATAAAGTGACTGCGACCAATAAGTCCTCATGAACTTTTCCCTAATCCTTTCATATTTGTTCTCTCTGTCTGATTGTGTAAAACTGCCAAGAGGGACAACCAAGGGGAGCCTGATAAACTTCAAAGCTAGGAACAGGTCAAAGCAGGTTTGAATCACTATACGCCCCAGATAAAAATCAACAAAGGATAGGCACTGGGTATAATCAACAATGTTAAATAATTACACCCGAGCTGCCTTACAAGGAATGCTGAACAATTAAGCGCCACCTCCATCATGACTCTCCAGAATCATTTGATGGTTATGTATTTGTAAACAATCCATAATGCCTCTGCCGGGGACTGCTCGGAGGTGGCACCTGGCTGGTCGTTTGGTACAACGGTCAATCCTTACCATCAAAGCTCTGTGAGGAGGCCGGCGGTTGCTTGGTTACGCCCCTGGAGCAGGCCTGACAGTGGTTCAGTTTTATACAACACCGCCCACCTGTTCAACCCTGCTGTCAAGGAGAGTGACCTTTACCCATTCTTTAGTCAAGTTTTAAGGAAGGAGCATCAATCATCATTCACGCACTAGGGAGCTGAGAAACAGATTTTGATGTTTATAGGGGGACTGTCCAGTTGGTAATTAAGAAAAAACATCAGAAAAGTCTGTTTCACTGTACATTCTTTATTAAGGGCATCAGATATTTTTTAAAACTGCTTTCTTTACTGCTAAACATTCCTTATCGAAGTATCAGATATTTCTCACACAGCTTTCCTTTGAGACAAGATTCTGCTAGAACGAAAGGTCAAGGCCCTATACCTCCTCCCCCCAGATGAATAGAGGAGAGTTTGGGAATGTGTCATATCAGCTAATGCTTCATACGTACATGCAAATTATAACTTGTCTCTTTATGATTAAAAAGTTCTATTGGAATGTAATTTACTGTGATTAAACTTCAGATTTCATGTCCCAGCCAAGCGTATGGGTCAACCTTCTCGAGCTCCGGACTGCCGGCAGCAATAATAATAATATAGATTCGGAGAGGCCATATTAATTGGATAAGTAGTGGAACAAAGATAATTTCCACACCTGATTTAATCATCTTGACACAGATGACAGGCGCTACTCTTAGAATCGCTTCATACTTCACCTATATTTGCAGGTCTGGGGTAAAAACTGACCAAATAACTGAAGTGGAAATGCAGCCAGGCAGGGTAATGTCAGCGCCAGCTAGAAAGAAACGAGCAGAAGGCCATGATCCCACTTTAGCATCAAAGAGCGCACTCCTTTTACACCGACATCAGATGATTCCACAGATTATGACAGAACCTGTTCTGTTAAATGCTGATACATGCAGAGCCCCTGCCCGCAACAGAGTGGAGAAGGTGTCGGCAGTAATTTTGTCAGATAACTTATTTGTATAAAAAAAAACTTTGAAATATAGCTTTTGCATTTGTCATATAAACACATCTCCATTACAGGCAGGTTATTATTTTGGGATATTGTTCTCTGTACCAAACAGTACATTTGTGTCAATTATTTGTCTAAAAAAACCTTTGAAATACAGCATGCGTTTTTGTTATATGCACACATCTCCATTACAGGCAGGTTATTATTTTGGAATATTGCTATATGCGCCAAAGAGTTACTTTTTTCACTACTATAGAGACATCCTATGTAGTCAGTTGGCCGCTGCCTATCTGTGCCATCGTCCATTCTCTTGCAGGTTTGACCAGGGGGTTCCTCAGCACTCATGTACCACTGCCACAGCTGCTGTGAGGGGTGGGAAGGTAGGAGCAGTACCAGCTCCATCAGCAGCAACCTGAGACTTTAGTCCTTGATACGCAGCTTTCTTCACCCACCTATTTAGGAAGGTACTCACCAGCAACAGCACATGGAGCAGACCCTGAACTCTGGATTATTCTGGCTACCTGCCTCAGCTACTATTCTGATGCTGCCACTCGCCTGATGCCAAACATCTGCTGCCAGTGGCTCCTTATACCACCCACCATCTTTACCAGGGACTGATATTGCCATCCACCCCCTCACTCTCAGTGGGCCATTATGTAGCCTTCTGATGCTGCTGCCACCTCACCATTCAGGTCTCCTCATGCTGCTGCTGTTACCTCTAGGCTATGTCACCATGTAACTATCTGGCTTGATGCTGCTGCTGCCGCCACCTCCTCGTTATATCACCTAGCTGCCGCCACCTCAAACTTATGTCATTGTGCCACTCTCCGGCCTGATGCTGCTTTTGCTGCCGCCACCTCCACGCTAGATAATTGTGCCAATCTGTGGCCTACTCATGATGCGCCACCTCCACAATCTGTCATTGTTCCACTCTGTGGCCTACTCATGCTGCTGCCACTTCCACAATCTGTCATTGTGCCACTCTGTAGCCTACTCATGCTGCTGTCAACTTCACAATCTGTCATTGTGCCAGTATATAAACTACTCATGCTGCTGCCACCTCCATAATCTGTCATTGTGCCATTCTGTGGCCTACTCATGCTGCTGCCAACTGACCACTCTCTCACTCGACCACCCTGTGGTTTCCTAATGCTGTTTCCACCCTCAGTCTATGACGTTGCCACTATGTTTGGTTTTCCCCTTCTTATCATCTGTCAGAAGTAGTGTTGAGTGAACAGTAAAAAGTTTTAGTTCGATTAGAATCTTGAACTTTTGTGAGTTCGGTCCGAAATTAAATTCAAACTCGAACTTCAAACCCCTTTAAAGTCTATGGGAGAAGATGTTCTGGTTCATTTTTATACCTATACACGTGAGGAGAAGCTGGAATTACCATCTACAACAGTAAACTGGATACGTGGAACAACTTAATAAAGAAAATTTGGCCTACAAGAGTGGCAGAAAAAAATTGAGAGGCTAAAATACTTCATTCAAACACTTCATTCCTTTCAATGACTAACTGAAAAGATGAGGACAGCTTGCAAGCAGGATTGTAGCTATAGGGGATGCAGCGGTAGCAGCTGCTCAGGGGCCCTGCATCCTGAGGGGGCCCAAAAGCCCCTTTTACACATAGGAGATTTGGAGACGGTGTGCTATACAATTACTGAACCCCCAAAACTGCAAAAACAGAACCTTTGGGCCCTGAGTATGATTTAGCAAATCCAAGCACTCTGTATAATATATATCAGTGTATATGAGAGTTGCTACGACTAAGGGCCGCTATGCTAAGGGCCTGAAACGCGTTAGAATTTGTCCTGGATGTCTTGTATTTTTACCCTACTCTCAATAAAACGTGGATTTTACTGCATCTCAAGCCGAGCTGGACATTCATCTGTACTTATATGAGAGTTAGGCCTTATGTGAGCCTGCAAATGTCACCAAATAACAGCTTATGGGAGGGGAAAGTTGTAGCCAGCAATACCAAGCTCCCTAACTAACTAAGAGCAGACTGTACAATACAGAGAGTGAGCTGAAAATGGTGTTCACAAGGCAATACAGTGAAATATATATAACATAGTCATGTGATTTTAGCAGCCACTGGGAGCCCTACACCTCAGCAATGACGTTTTTGACATTTCTCTGTGCTCTGCACTGATTGGATGGCTGCCAAAAGTGCAGAAAGGTGATTGAATGGCCGGCAAAAGTGCAGAAAGCTCTAAAAACTAAACTGAAAATGGCGTGTTGAACTAGAACTTTACTTGAACGAACAGTAAAAGGTTCGGTTCAGTTTGAGTTCTAACACTAGTCTGATTGACTAGGAGAAGCCTTAAGGCCAGTATGAAATGGTCCTTTGTTTGCATCAGGATTATCTGATGATTATGTAGCTAAAATCAGGATTGGATACAAAACACAGAAGACATGCAGATTTTCCATTTACTTGTCATCTTTGTTTTGGATCAACTCCTGTTTTTTTTGGCTTTAGCAATACTGATGGATTATTGACCTATTGAAAGCGGAGCCTGACGGATCAAAGAAAGAGCAAAATGATCAGTGAGGTCATCACAAAATAACTGCTGACACCCTCTCCACTGTTTCCGGGGGAGGGTGGTGGACTCTACATGTATTAGCGTTTAACAGAATCACCACAATAAGTGAAAAATTAACTCTTTGGCACAGAGAGCAATATCCCAAAATACTGAACTGGCTGTGTTGGAGATGTGTGTATGTGAGAAATACACACACTGTATTTCAAAGAGAGTTAACCACAATAAGTTAAAAAATTAACTCTTTAAAAACAGTGAGCAATATCCCAAAATAAAAAACTCTGGTTCACACACACACACACACACACACACACACACACACACACACACACACACACACACACACACACACACACACACACACACAGACATACTTTCACACACACACACATACTTTCACACACACACACACACTGTGTAGTTGAAAGGTATTTCACCCCAGTAACTATAAAACTGGAAGTATTTGGCACAGGGCGCAATCTAATGCTGCTGCAGAGAGATCTGTGTGTATAAGAGACACGGTGGCAAGTGGCAGAATGTATAATAACTGACCAATTTATAGGGCTGTGACATCACAGAAACTGGTTGGCTGCTGATTGGCTGCATGCCTGCATGTTATGGCATTGAGGACGTTCCTTTCTTTCTCCCATAGTTCTTTGCCACATGTCACGCCATGTGCTCGCGGCCATTTTAGATTTGTTACCATGAATCGCGAGGAAGTTCGGCTTCATTTATAATCAAATTTTTCCTGAAATTCGAAATGAATTCCACTTCATTAGAATCGATTCGCTCATCCCTACTTGTCATAAATGCTGTGTTTTCTCTGCAAGGCAAAAAGTCTGGATAGATGTAGGTTCCTCCAGCATGGTTAGAGCAACTGAACTGACTGCCATTTAAGAGAGTTTGTCTTCATGAGACAGCTCTTTTTAGTCTCTGTAGAAAAAAATGCATATATGTTATCTGTTAAGAATTAAATACTTTAGCAGGATTTTTTTCTAGTCTTCTAGGGCTTATTTGTTGTTGAGATAGTGTTTATTATGTTTGTAGCAACAGCTTGTCATCCTGTGTAGGTGACCATTTATGGTGTACAGCAGCTTGTAAAAAACTATTGTAGTAGGTTCTGTTTGCTGCTATATAGTTCCTCTCCACCAGGGATGCACAATCTTTTTTTGGTACAAAGGTAACATTTTAACCTGTCCCTCTATCAAGGGCCACAATACAATTGAAAGGGCTATGTCTACCTAAGACATAATGACACATTATCAGTATATGTAGAGATTTACAACTATTGTTCATCTTGCATAGATGCAGCAGTCTGTGTTGTAGCTCATAGGAGTTATGGAAACACTTACAAGGGTTTTATATCTACAAAGAGCATATATCTAATGATGGGGATAGTAAAATAAGCACTTTTGCAGTTGGTTCGCTTTACCTAAATAATTTAGTATAGCAGATATAAACTAATCTGTGTGTTCTATATTTAAAACTGCAGCCTGAAGTTGGTCCACGCCCCCTTTTCTGTGATTGGCTGACTGATATTTCATTCAGCCTGTTGGGGCAAGCCCCCTTTGGCAGAATACGTCCCCTGTGCTGTAATTGGCTGTCTGCACTCTGTGATTACTCCCCTCTGAGCTGTGGAAAATGAAAGTGATACAGATTTCTGTGATGGGTGCTGGCTGTGTAATAAAAGCTGTCTGAACTACTCTCTATGCTCATCTCCCAGCTCTTTGTGAAGGATATGGGCAATTACTGATTCTGTAGCTGCTAGAATCACTCTCCCACCCATATAACACAGCATTATACACTGCAACCCCTCTACCTCCTGCCTGATAACAGAGGGCAGAGCGCATTCCTCACATTTGTTTCATCAGGCAGTATGCATAACTGTTTACTGCAATGAATGTGTTCTGGTTACAAGGTGCTTGTGCAGCCTGGGAGGGAGCTGACAGCTTTGCAGACATGAGAACTGAATACTGCAGGAGGTCTGCAGAACTGTGACATTCTCTCCCTTCCACTGCTCACACAGAATGATGATATCATCAGTCTTCAGTGAGGGAAGACACGCCTACTGGGAGGAGAGACATGCCCCTGGATTTGTTGTTGTAACAGACAGAAACAGCTCCAGTCTGCAAAAGCCAGTAATGAGAAAATCCCTTTAAGTTTTTTGAAACCATTGGAAAGTTCAATGGAGAGAGCAGCATGTAAGCAGAGCCACATCTCCTTTTTATCCTATCTGGAGTACTAAGCAGAGGGTCAGAGGAGCCTATGTCTTCTCCCATCTATCAGACATTTATGGCATACCCTGAGGAACTGGAAACTGCAAAACAGAAATATGGTTCATATTATAGTATAATTTATTCTATCTTGGCTAAACAAAAAAATATATTGAAAAAGTTTGCAACTCATTTTGGGTAAATTTTTACTGTAGTAGTAAAATATAATTTTTAAGTGTACATGGAGGAGACCATTCGCTCTGCATTTGTGTGCCGGGCACAGTATGAGGCACTATATGTTATTCACAGTTTTGTCAGTTTTCTGTGCTAAGTGCTGCTTCCCTACAGTTCTGCTTTTTGATGTATGTTTTGCATAATCTCTTGTACCGCTTTGGTGTTTGACAGAAATGTTTGTGTTAGCAAAACTAAAAACTGAAGCAATGTACCTGGTATCACATTAAGGCTTTTTCTTATACATTTTAAGTCTTTCAGATTGTACCATGTGACTGCTTATTGGGGAATTTACTTTAATAATATAATGAGATTTTTGGCATGTTTTATTTTCTGTACGTGCTCACTGCAGCACACACATATGGGGGTTACTTCCCAATGCTGTAAGTTAGGAACAGGTGCCATGAATAAACTATTGGCAAGCTTTAAGGGTGGATTCACAAACAGAAATTAAACACAAAGGAATGGTCTCCTATTGATTTCAATACTTTTTTAAACTCATTGGTTCAGTTGTTCTCAGTTCCATCAGTAATCCGTTTTTTGGATGGTGAAAATGGCAGTGGCTGCTGCATTGTTTTCTTTGTAGAAAACATGGATTTCTGAGTTTGAGTTTAATGTTAAACAAATCTAAATGGATGGTCATCCACTTGTATCCATTTTTCTGTCCGTTTAAAGAATCCATATTTAATTTCTGCACATGTGCAGAAATATCAGAAAAAAATTAACATACATTTTAAACTGCTGAAAATGGAGACAAACTTTTTAACTATCAACTGTGAAGAATCAGTTAAAAAAATGGTTTATTAGGGAAGTTTCACACAACGTTTTTGAGATCCGTTTTTTTATCCGTTTTTTGGACCCAAAATGGATCCAAAAAACGTATCTAACAATGTGCAGTGTGATTTACATTGCTTTAAATGTAAAACACACATCTCCGTTTAGACAAGTGATCGATGCTGCATGTTTACTTGTGTCTTTTCAATGTGTTTTTCGGATCCGTTTTAAGAATTGACATGTCAATTCTACTTGCGTTTTACGCAAGTGAAATCCCCATAGGAAACAATGGGGTGCGCTTTTGGAGCCCAAAAATGGATCCAAAGGCACAACATATTTTTGGGTACGTTTTGGATGTGCTTTTGATACGAAAAGCGCATCTGAAAAACGCATTTGATTAAAATATGAAGTTTTATACACTAAATCGGCCCATAGAGGTCTCATTTGATATAGAAGAACTGTTTGAACTTTAGCAACCTAATGACCCAATATATTTAGCTAACAGCACTTTACATGTGTTTCAGATAAAGACCAATAGAGGGCGCTTCTAGCAATTTACATGTGTTTAATCTTATAACGCATTTTTTATATGTATTGAATAATGTAAAAGCAGTTTTTTAGTATAGAATGGGTGTTTATAGAAATTCAAGAAGTTTTTACTTAAAGATGTATTAATGTTTCACATAAATAGTTTATTGTAGAATGTTGAGTGGTTTCAGTATTATACTAAAACAACTCAACATTCTATAATAAACTATTTATCTAAAACATTAATACATTTATTAGTAAAAACTTCAATAATTTCTATAAACACCCATTCTATACTAAAAAACTGCTTTTAAATAATTCAATACATATGAAAAGTGATTTATAAGATTAAACACGTGTAAATGCTGGAAGCTCCCTCTGTTGGGCTCCATCTGAAACACATGTAAAATGCTGGAAGCAGCCTCCATTGAGCTTCATTTGAAAGACATGTAAAATGTTGGAAGCACCCTCTATTGGGCTTCATCTGAAACACATGTAAAATGCTGGAAGCACCCTCTATTGGGCTTCATCTGAAACACTTCTAAAATGCTGGAAGTGCCCTCCATTGGGCTTCATCTGAAACACATGTAAAATGCTGGAAGCGCCCTCTATTGGTCTTCATCTGAAACACATGTAAAATGCTGGAAGCGTCCTCTAGTGGGCTTCATCTGAAACACATTTAAAATGCTGGTAGCTCCCTCTATTGGGCTTCATCTGAAACAAATGTAAAATGCTGGAAGAATTTACTGTGTATATATATTGAAAAATGGATCCGAAAAACGCATCCAAAAACACGTGCACAACGCATCCAAGAAAGCATCTGCAATAGCGTTTTTGGATACGTTTTTTGGATGAAGTTTGGATGCAGTTTCTTCTGGTAGAAAATAGACTAACAAACGGATCCAAAATGTCGTGTGAACATACCCTTATACGACAGTTGGTCTCTGTTGATGTTCGTTTTTTTTCTACTAAATCTGTTTTTTGACAGATTTCAAAACACAGGTGTGAATCCCCTGTAAAGGTATGTTCACCCAGCGTATTTGCAGGTCTTTATTTTGGGGCATAATGATGCTGTAATGCGCTTGAAAAAGGCCCAAAAATGGTAATTCCTAGCCCTCGTTATGCTTAAATTCCTGCCTTTTCCCCAACCCAATAAGGCCGGGAAAAAGAAAAGGGACTTTTTTCCCCGGGTTTTAAGCCAAAAAAAAAAGCATGGGTCCAAAAAAGGGAAAAATTTGGGGGAGGCGACTTTAAAAAGCCGGGGGTGCTACCCTAAGGGGGGTTTTATAACGAAAAAAAAAAAGAACAGTTCTGAACTTTTTCTTTCAGGGTTAAAATTATTAAAGCTTTGAATAGGACTACCTAATTTTATAGAACAAGCTTCTTGGCTATCTCTTGCAATTTTTGAGTATATGTTTAGTTATGTAACTGCATTTTTACTGTTTTGCTCCTGGTGGTGGAAAAATCTTTTTCTTCTTGTATACTACAAATTAAGTGGGTTTCCCTTTCCCCCAAAACTCAATGCTTTTTAGGTTGTTTTTCCCCGAAAGGGGCACTGGTTGGAATCAAGGAGGCCTTTAAGAGATTTTTAAAGAAAAAAAGGAAAAGACACCGCTCATCAATAGTGGTCCTCGGCCCAAATAAGTTGCCAAATGCACCCGTAGGCCTTTGAAAGCGTAAAAATCAAAAAACAAATCCCCTAGTGATGACGATTCGTTTTCTATGTCTGGGGCATAGTTTATATCGGGAATTATCAAGCATTTCCCTAGTCGAAGCTGGGAATTTAAAACCCCCAACAGTCAAATGGTAATCTACTCTTAGGCAAACCACTTAGGTTTAAACAGCCACAGAAAAAAAAATCACAGACCGTTCACTACCCCGTCTTGTACCACGCAGACCCTTAAACCGCATGACCCAAATTAAAAAGTGCCGGGGGCGATTATTTTAACCAAATTTTACTTGAACTGGCATGATATCCCTTCCCGAAGCCAATGCCCAAAAACCACTGACC